>JANTPZ010128022.1:0-16396 GCA_025593235.1 Vachellia pachyceras
TTTGGTTGTTTGTGAGATCAGTTCCTCTGTGCTCTGACTGTTCCTATGGGAAGCCTAGTGGTTAGGTTTGTCCAAGACAACCACAAGGTAAAGGATCAGGACTTTTGATGAATCTTTGGCAACATTGATTTATGATGTCTTTAACCTAATTAAGTTCTTTTTCTTTGGCACAGGACAAGCAAAAGATTTTCATGGCTAAATACTTCTGTGTGAGGCTTCATACCTTATTTGGAGCTGCTCTGGCTTCTGGATTGGTCCTGGCTAGAATGGTTTATGGAACCTTTGTTTCAAGGCCAATTCTTTCCCTATAGGATTCTAGTTTTGAGCTTTCTCAAAGATTGAATAATTTGAGCCTAGGATGCATTTTGGTGTATAGAGAAAGTATTGAAGTCAAGGAAAAGGGTGAGTGAATGTATTTTTATTGTATTTATTAGACATTAAATATTGCCATGATCTCAAAGTAAGGGTCGATAACTAATTTTTAGATATTAAGAAAATTAGTTTAGTTAATTGTATGTAAAAAATGTGCATTTGTTTCCCAAAATACCCCTTTGAACCTTTGTATTTGAAACTATCCCATGTTGGAAGCTTCTTTAATAAATGCAATTGATAGGAATAGTTTAGAAAAAAAGTTATAAATTTAAAAGATAAAATGGATTAAAGTCTTACATTTATAAGCAAAAGAATGATAAAAAATTTTTTAAGAGAATTTTTAATATTTATGAATTCACATTAAAATATTTCAGGATGTTCTTAATGACTCAATTTTTTTTAAGACATATTGACGAGTTTAAGAGAGTTTTCCTCTTAGCTATAGCTATGGTAGTTCTTTTTGCTATAAAGCAATAATATCAAATATTCCAAAGCTATGTTGATCTTAATTTGGAAATTTTACTTCAATCTTTAGTATGGATATTCAACCCATAAATTCTCATTATACAATTAAAATTTAAAAACTTTTAAGCATATATGAAAACCAAAAAAGTTACAAAGAATCCCTTAATTTAAGTGATTGATAAAAATGTAATATAAATTTTATCTCAACTTACACAAAAGCATTTGATGAAGTCATCTCGAGTGTTTCTCAAGCACTCAAATCTTTCTTCTATGATTTTGCTCAGCTTTTGAACTGTTCATTGAAATTAGATAACTATATTATTATAATTGGAATGTTAGAATTCAAAATTATCATAGAATTGAGTAATACCCATTTTCATTAATAATAAATAGAGTACCATGTCTAACAGCCCGTTTGGTTCGGTAAAAATTGAACGATGGAATAGGAAAATCAAGATTTTCCAGTGACGGCGGCTGTTTGCTTTGATGTTTGAATTGGAAAATGGGTTCCCGTGGGAACCCATTTTCATGCGTAGGCGGGAACCTAGCTTCCCACCTAAAATGGTGGAAAGCCAAATTCAAGCGCTGGAAATTTATGCGTAAAGGTAGATTTACCCTGCAAAAACTTTGGAAACATATTGATTCTGGTGTGGAAACATATGCAAAAGAACAACCTGGGAAGGAGCTACAAGCTGGTTGGAGGTCGAAGATAACCAACGAAGGAAGGCGCTGTGATTTTAAATCAATTCGTGAATAAATTCTGCAAAAGGTTTGCATCACCTGCTCCTTTGAATTTCTGCAAAACATCTATTCCATTCGTGATAAAGTTGACATCCACCATCTACTTTCCGGCTCTCTCCCTCTATCTTGAGGTTTGTTTTCTTTGTGAAAGACATGTTTGAGTAGGTAATCGCTCTGTGTAACCATGTGACATATTTGAATTTGTGAATGACATTGTCTTTTCCATCTCTTTCTCTCTCTGTTTAACCATATGACTCCATTAACGTTATGGAAGTGCCTTTAAGCAAAGGCAAGTGATGGATATGTTATGATTGATTAAAATGTTCATGTTGTGCGACAATATGTTGGGAATGGAAATAATTTATTATAATCATGTTACATATATATATATATGTTGGCAAACTTTGTAGGCGATGGAGGATGGATATTTTTTTGAGTTACTGGGTAGATGTTTAGCACTGGTTGTGGCAATAAGGAAACTGATTTTGACAATGTTGGTTACAATGGTTATAAGTAGCCAGAGATGCAGAGAAATCCCTTACAGCTCATATAGATTAGATTTACATACCAAGAGAGTAGACCTAAGAGCTATGATCTATAGTAGTGATACTACTTGCTTCAACCAAATTACTATGTATATGCTCACATTTGATCGACTGTGTCATATGTTAGAGACAATTGGTGGCCTGAAACCAACAAGGCATCTACTCGTGGATGAGCAAGTAGCATTGTTTTTGCACATTTTAGCTTATCACGTGAAAAACATAGTCGTACAATTTACGTTTGGAAAATCTGGTGAAACAGTCAACAGATACTTTAATAAATTTTTAAATGCCACTTTGAAACTGCAATCTAACCTATTGAAAACACCAATGCCGATTATAGAGGATTCAACGAATGGACGTTGGAAGTGGTTTAAGGTAATGAATTGTGTTTTTGTGATTTACAAACTGTGAAATTTAACTATGTGAAATGTAACTATGTATTAATATAGTTGTGCTGATGTAGGGGTGTTTGGGTGCACTAGATGGCACTCATACGTGTACAAGTACCTGCAGTACACAAGGGTAGATACTGAAACCGAAAATGAGATATAACTACCAATGTGTTGGGTGTATGCTCTCCAGATGCACAATTCATATTTGTGATGCCTGGATGGGAAGGCTCAGCTGCTGATAGCCGAGTTCTAAGGGATGCTCTATGGAGAAGACATAGGCTAAGAGTACCATTGGTGTGTTAGTGCGATTAGTAATAGCTAGTTTATGTTGTGGTTAAGTGAATACAATTAATATGATTCAGGAAATTACTACGTAGTTGATGGGATTATAGTAACTGTGAATGGTTTCTTGCCCCATACCGAGGCCAATGTTACCACTTGAATGAGTGGAGACAGGGACACCAACCCAAAAACCCCTACGAATGCTTCAATATGCGTCATTCAGCTACGCATAATGTTATTGAAAGATGCTTTGGAATACTCAAGATCCAATGGTCTATTCTTTGAAGTCCTTTATATTACCCGGTGAAGATTCAGAATAGATATATTGGGTCCGTTTAGGAACGCGGTGGGATGAGTAACTTATTTGCAGAAGGACTTATGAAGAAGTGAGATTGGAAATAAGTCAGATTGTGAAAGTGATTTGTGTTTGGAAAAGCGGTAGAAGAAGTGACTTATTTGTAAAAGTTTAAGATTTCAGCTTGTTGGTAGAAGTAACTTATTTCCACAAGTGACTTATTTTCATAAGCCTTGCCAAACATTGCAAAAAAGTGAACAGAAACTTTTTTCCACTTTTGGCATTATGCACCTTGCCTCTGGGTGGGGAGAAGCGTTGCCAAACTGATTGATTGTTGCATGTTGTTTGCTTCAGAACCTCATTTGGTGAGAGAATATGGGTGATCCATTAGATGAACAACTGGAATCATTTGAAGGGACTAATCCAACACATGAAAATACACCCACAGGAACAATGGAGACTTCAACTATTTGGAACAACTATAGAGATGGATTGGCAAATGATATGTTCAATGCATATATGGCACAGAGGGATAGAGATTGAATTTGAATGTTGTAGTATTTGTTGAGGATTTGTGCATTTTACTAATTTTTTAACTTCAATGTAACGAAATTGAAGCCCCATCTCGAAGGTTCATTCGGATAAGTTGAAGATGAGCCTTTCATTCGAATGAGCTATTGCTCATTAGAATGAGAGGCTTGCAAGATCAAGGGTCATCACTAAGGTTCATTGGGATACGGTGAAGACGAGAGTTTTATTCAAATGAATATTATGGCGCATTCGAATGAGCAAAATTCAAAATTCAACTAAGGCACAGATATGTCATTATTCGGATGAAACATAATCCCAGTCGAATGGATGTCTACAGTAACGGCTATATCTTCTGACAACAGGTCGAATCCCGATGAGCCTACTCGATGGTCCAAGTGGAGTTCCCCTGGAAGGCTGGAATGGATAACTCTGGTATGAATTGAGGCATAACTCCCAGGAGCAGTTACCAAAATCTCATCATCTCATCTGTTTCTTCTCTCCCAATGTTACAAACCCTTCCTTACGCGTGACAATCAGCGTTAGAAAGCAATAGTCCGAATGAAAATGGTAGAAGAAGGTTCCAGCGTTTAAGGGCCTACCAAGCAGGGACGAGTCTCTCGGTAGGGAAGGCCTTATCGGCCAAAAGTGCAAGATAGTCTTCCTCCACCCAAGGGCATCAAAATCCACGAAAATGTCCCACACCCCAATCAAAGAAGAAGGAAACACCGAAAGGGAAGGCAAAAGAAGTGGTTGTTCCTTCCCACAGAACTCATCCGATGAAGGTGGAGACGAATTCATTCTGCAGCAATGCAACAAGGAACAAGAAGAAGCTGAGCAAGTGGTGTGTGAAATGCTCAATGTCAAAAAGAAGGAGCTTACAAAGACAATTTCTAAGAAGGGTCCCGCTCCTGCCAAACTACCTTCAAACGAAGGAAAGAAGTCAGTGGCAAAGGGAATTAAGCTACAGAGCCCATTGATCCATTAAATGCATTAAAGGACAAATCAACACAAACACAGAGTTCACAACCATCAGGCGCAACAGAAGAAGACTTCAAGCCTCCTAAAGGGTATGCTTGTGGTCTTTTTCAACCCAATGAGAACGATAGATTCAATTCACACTTTGGTAAGAGGAAAATCTCTCCTACCATTTACATAGACTTAGAACACTTGAAAACTGAATTAAAAGTAGATCTTGATCAGTTTCTAACCCAATACCAACCACTGATTGGGAGTCACCTTTCCTATAGTCCTAGTGTTGTCAAAACATTCTATTGCAACCTAAAGCCTGTAGATCTTGTTGAGATGAGGGTGAAGTACTGGAACATAGGCTTGAGACTTGGGTGAGGGGAAAACATTTTGAAGTGTTAGCCAAAACAATTAATGACTGGCTAGGAATAGCGGAGCCACCAGTAGATGCTTTGATAGAGAGGACTATCAAGGAAGTATTGGCTATATTAAAGCCAGAGGGTAATCCTAAAGGATTAAATTTCAAACCAAGCTCGATATCTGAGGAAAAAAGGATTCTCTGGTACATATATACCAGAGCCATTGTGAGCAAGGGTAATAACTTCACAAATTTCACCTGAAGAGACTATGGACTCTTTGCATCAGTTGCGGATAAGGATATAAGGAATCTAGGTTCCTTGGCTATGAATCAATTGCTGATGTGGAGAGCTAATGCAATTAGTACAAGTTCTCTTCCTTTTCCCCACCTAGTCTCGTTATTCCTAAAGTCCAACAAAATCTGGTATGTGGACCCTTCTGATGAGATTATTAGGGTGCCAAAATTTAGTACAACTCAGATGGCTAAAATGGGTCTTACGGTGGCAACACCTGAAGGCAGACACAGGGTTATGAGGAAAAGGAAGAAGCCAGATGCGATGGATGAGGTCCAATCTACCAAATGTCCCACTCCTAAACCTTAACCTTCCATTGAAGACATTGTTAAGAAAGTTGTTGGCCAAGCCCTGACTACATTCTTGCTTCAAATGTGCATATGATGAAAAAGCACACTGAAGAGATGCAAGGACTCTTCAAGGTAGTGGATGCGGGGAATACCAGACTGCAGGATCTTATGACAACCCAAATTGAGAAGACAGATGACCTCTCTGAGAGGCTTAAAGCCTTTGAATTCCTTCTACAGATGAATCAACCCTCCCCTCAACCATCACCTCAATATGACCCTTCACAACCCACATCTGACCCCACTTTATCCATCCCATTGATGTTGACCCTACACCTCATCCCTTCACATATGACATCAATCCCAAACTCCCTTCCCCATCTATCTCTTCAAGCCATGTATCCCCATCTCAGATCTCCCAACCATCTTCTCCAGTGCCAACAACTAGGTCACCTGAGAATACTCCTGCATCTGGCCTGCTCCAGCACACTGACCTCATAATTCATCAAGTTCTGATAGATATTGGCCAAGAAACATCCAAGCCAGCTGAAGCTGCTGCATCAGCCCCATCCAAGCCACCTGAACCTACTACATTAGCTGCAGCCACCCATCCTGATGATGTCAATAAGAGGCAGGAAGGAAACTCAGAGGGGAAGGCAGACGAATAGGCCTACTGTATATACAATTTACTTTTGTGTTATAAAACCAAACTTTTGTATTCTGTTGCGGTTACTTATGCATTGTTATTTATGTAGAATTGATGGAAAGTGTTATGAAGTACTAATGCATTTTGATGCTTTTCTTACTCGTTATGTCATTGATGTAGTGATATGAAATATCCTTTTTTTCAATGGCATGTTGATATTTAAGATGCGTTTCTTTGGAATGGAATAATTTCAAACCTTCACCAGCAATGAGTTTAGACATATATGTGTTTAACTCCATTCCTCTACAATAAAAGGTTCTTCCATAATAAAAAAGCCACATACAGTTGCATTCCTTGCTTTTCATTCTTCAAAGGTTGAAAAATGCAAGTGGATTGACATTATTCATGACTTTGCAGTTTGAGATTGGTACCTTTCATTCGAATGAGTAAGTAACTCATTTGAATGAAATGTTGATCTGCATTGTTATGCATCAAGGTTGTTGCATGTTATTAGGCTCTCATTCGAATGATAAAAATGCTCATTCGAATGAAGAACTACATTCTTCGATATTAATCTCCACATCTCATTCCAATCTCATGAAGATGGTTCCTCATTCGAATGGCATGTATACAATTCAATATTCATTTCTAGCACTCATTCGAATATCCTGAAGATGTGAGGTATCATTCGAATGAGCACAAAGGTCATTCGAATGAGGCGCTAATACTTGTATATTCATCGTCAGAACTCACTCAAATATCCTGAAGATGTGGGGTCTCATTCGAATGAGTACAAATTGCCTTCGAATGAGGTACTACATACTTCAATATTCATCTCCAGAATTCATTCGAATATCCTGAAGATGTGGGGCCTCATTCAAATGAGCACAAACTGCATTTGAATGAGACACTGTATATTTCAATATTCATCTCTAGAACTCATTCAAATATCTTGAAGATGTGGGGTTTCATTCGAATGAGCACAAAGTTTATTCGAATGAGGCACTACATACTTCAATATTCATCTCCATAACGCATTCGAATATCCTGAAGATGGAGCCTGACCATTTGAATGACCAAGTTTATACATCAATAACATCGCCATAACGCATTCGAATATACTGGGGATTCATTCGAATGAGACACAATGTTATTCGAATGATGCATTTCCTACTTTTGAATATCCTGAAAATGTAGTGGTGACATTAGAACCTCATTTGAATGCAATTGAAAATTTTTTATTTCGCTGACAAATGCTTATATTTATACTTAAGGCAATATCGTCATTTCTTTAAATTTTCCTATGGAATTTTAACCAACCAAACAAAAATTTTCCCATTAAACTATTTTCCATTCCAATTGCAACCAAACAGCACACCCTTAAAAAATTTTCCATTCCGTTCTCTTCGATTCCATCCAATTCCTAAGCGTTCACCAAACCACACGGGCCGTAATAAATATATGGAAACTAATACATGTGTGTGTAATTTAATATTAAAACTTAACAATGGGACTAATTATATCTATTATGCTTAAAAATTTTCAATTCTACCAATTTAAGATGCGCATGTAATAAGAACTTTTATTTTTTGTGTTTCCCAAACAAGCATAGTAAAAGAGTTTTTTTTTGCCACACCATAGTAAAGGTTTTTAACCTTTCAGTTTCATACGAAACAAACATTTCTATTATAGGTATAATAAATATGGCCATATTTATTTATTTGCTTTCATATTTAATTGTTTTATGATGGACAAACTTTTGACCATTGGTCTTGGATAGTGTTGGTAATGCTGGCTGGCCCGCACTGGTTGGCGGGCTGGCGCAGGCCAACCCCCCAACCCCTCCTCTGTTCTGCAGCCCGCATCGTCACTCCCGCCAGAATATTTTTTTATTTTTTTCAAAAAATTTAAATTTCTTTCTTCTTCTTTTTTTTCCCAATTTTTTCATAAGATTGTATATTCATATCATATTAATTGACTTATGATTCTTTTTCTATTAATAAATTTTTCAATAATGACATTTTTTTCATGTTTTAAAACAAAAATATAAATATTAATGTATTGTTATAATTTTAAATATAGTATCATAGAAAGTTGATATAAAAAATAAAAGATTATATACTATTTTTGAATGTGTTAAGTATTATTTATATACTTTAAAAAAATATTTAAATGAAAAATGTAAGAAAAATATATAATATATTATTTTTAAAATAAAAACTTTAAAAAAATATAGATGACGAGTTGACCGACTGGTTGGGCCGCCCGAACCCGTCCCTGGTTGGCTACCAGTTTTGGACGCCCTATTGAGCTTATTTCCCGCCAAAATCCATCATCGTCCTCACACCGACCACTGCTTCTTGGCGCCATCAACCATGGATGTTGGCGACGACATCAACGATCCAAGTTACTGGGAAAAGCCTATGGCGAGTTTTCTTATGCGTAACCACTCGGACCAGCTCCGTTGCATTGCATTTCTCCTGATTCCAGGCTTCATTACCCTCTCTTCGTCGAGTAAGCTACCCTCACCTCCTATGAACTCTATGTTTCTTTTTTATCAATCCGTCACTTCTTTTTTATAAGTTCCTACTTACTGCATCCGAAATTGAAATATTTTGGCGCTCATTAGTTTCGCAGAATTGATGGATGATGACCCTCACCTTGCTCACCTTATCTTCACCGAACCCGCTACATATTTACAAATGTTCGACCAGGCTGCTGTTAGGGCTCATGTCAGCTAGCTCCAATCAGAATTTTCTGAGTCGCGAATTTTTCTTCCATCTTTATTTAGTCGTGGAAGGAGAGGAGAGCGAAATTGACTCGGATTTGTTTTGTGGTAGCTAGAAAATCATATTGGGAGATTCAGAAGCAGAGAAGAAATGGGTTGAGAAAAATACAATTCATGTCCGCATTAATACAAGCGGCCCTCCACTTGGGTGCCCAGGTTTGCTTCTATCAAATCGTCAAGTTTGTTTGAACCATTCACTCACTTTTGCTGGATAGCTGTTTTCGAGAATTCCGATTAATTAAACCATCAGAATATTGATAAATCTTTCTCAAGGACGTCTATGAATTTATTTTGTCTTCTATCTGGTTCATTCCCTTACAAAATATGACTAGCGAATTCTCTTATATATCTTCGAAAGGCTCATCCTGGGCTACATTCTTCTTTTGGTTGATGTTTCTTGTTTATTCTTCTTCATTTTCTTACCTCCAATTGTTCATTGTTTTGTGTGTTTTGATGCAGAGTCTTTTCCGAGCATAGGACGCATTAGAGTGAAGCACAGGGGGGTTCTTCTAACTTTGAAAGGGACAGAAATCAGGCCTGGAGCAATAAAGATGCATGAAGGAGAGAGGGAGTACATGTGCCTAAAGTGTAAGAAGAGGTATGACCTGCACTCGATTATTGAAGGGTGTATCAAAAGCATGAACACATCTTATATAGCTTAAAACTCCTGTATAATTATAAAATTGGTGCTTAAACCTTAAAATGTAACAAAGTACCTCCTGAAATTTGTTCTGAAATAAAAACTTGAAAATTATCTAGAAGAGGTTGCTTCCTTGTTTCAGTAATTTTCATTGACATCAGATAAGATTTGTTTATGTGTGTGTGACAACACGTGAGAATTATGTGGCCTCTTGAAATTAATTATAATTGCTATAAAGTTTTCATTTTAGTCCATAGTTTAAAGAGGAGGCATCATAAATTTTAAAGTTTGCATACCAATTTTGTTCATGGGGGCAGGGATGTCATTTTACCCAAAAATTTATTGATAGGCTAGCATCAAATGTCTCAATTTGAAATCATCCAAAGATTTTCATTGATTACACATTGCTATTGCATGTGTTACATTAAATTTTTCATGTTTTTATTACTAAATCTTGAGGAAGATTTCTGTTTTATGCCCATGATGCCACATGTTCATTTTGTTTATTATCAGTTGACAATATGTGTGTGTAGCTTCCTAGTTTACCCAGAGGTGGAAGCACGAAACTGCATCACGCTGCCTTCAATTTGCCCAGTTGGGGCACCTTCTCTTGGCTAAAGTTTGTCTTGTATATTTTTCTATACTATTTTCGTTTTCTAAAATTAGTGTGGTTGTTTACAGCTTTTTTTTTTGTGAGAAAAATTTTAGGAAAGGGGTTGGGCTCAACCACGATCCAAGGGCATGGTACCTAACTCATGATCCACTGGGGCCTGTCCCTGTGGGCACTAGAGCATGTCAAGCAAGCCCTTTAGTTTTGACCACAAAGATAGATCAACCCAACTTCACTAAGCTGTTTACAGCTTTTAAAATCATGATATATGGTCTTACGATAAAATGAATTATAATCAAAATATTGCAATTAGAATTCTCCTGTACCACGTGAATTTTCTTGTAACAATGTGCTAAATTGTAGCTCCACATATGCACATCTGCACACAGTGAGCTATATTTTTTCTTTTTTCGTTTACTTTTGCGCCTTTTATTATGTTTTCAATGAATTCATTCATTCATTAATTTAATTTTTGTTACTGTATTATTCATTTATTGCTATCTGACTTGAATTGAAGTTCTCTTATTTGGGCGTTCTGCTGTTATTGTTGTAGTTTATTTCCCTCCTTTTTTACCCTGAATGAATGTTAGTTATCTGTTGTTGTTCATATGGCAGGGGTCTAAAGCCCTGTGGAGGAACAAAATTCCAGTATGTAGATAATACCATAGTATGCCATGATTATCAGGAGATTAAAATTCAAAAAAGCACACAGCTTCTTGGTGTTGGGGTGATTCCTCGTTCAATTCTTGTCATCTTGAAGGATGACGTTGTTGACGTTGTTAAAGCTGGAGGTATCTGCATTTTTTCGTTCTCATAGTAAATTTTTCGTTCTCTTGGAAATGGTTGTATTACATACAAGAGAGAACTTTATTCAAAGGAACCTTGATTAACCGATGAAAGGCATTATTGTCTGACACAGGACTCCAATGTAAGATTCGATTGGTCTATATAATTAGGTGGTCTATGAGAGGATAGACAATTAAAACAGAGCTTGTTAAATAAGGTAAGGCAGCATTACTAAAGAACATTGACAAATGATTCTTCCTTATTCTAAGAAAAGAAATATAGAGCTAGAATTTCATTTTAAAGTCATATTATGTATTAGTAGGGTGTCTTCATGTTACTTCTGAACTCATGAATGCAGTAATAGTTACGGGTTTTGTTAAATATCTTTTCATTGAAAGAAGAACCTTTACTTCCTTTTCTTTATCTTGCAGATGATGTAATTGTTGCTGGGGTCTTGACAGCAAAATGGTCATCAGAAGTCAAAGATGTGCGATGTGATCTTGATCCTGTACTAATAGCCAACCATGTAAGGAGAAAAAAAAAGAGAATTTTCTTTTAACTGTTTGATGATAAAAGGTTAAAATAGAAATCTTCCTATTGTTTGGAATTTGTCAGTAATGCTATTATTTTCAGTCAAATACAAAATCTATGTTAGCATAGTCCTAAGCCTTTCTGCATTATGCATCAACTATCTAGTTATATATAAGGTTGCCACACCAACCTAAGCACGAGCTTTAAGTCTGAGGTTTCTTCCACCATCGATTCTTCGAGACAGGATTATTATTTTTTCTTTTTTCCCCTCCTCTGTGGGTTTGAGTGATTAGGGTGTTGTTTATTGTGCGTCTTTGAAGGGATTGGAGTTCTCTCTTGTGATGAAGAGTTAAATTGTTTACTTTTGTTCTTGTTTTTTTTTTTTGGGGTTTGTGGTGGATTTCGCATCCTCTAGTTCTGCATCATTTTTGCATTCTCTCTTACCGTAAATTAATTTTTCATCCTAAAAAAGTTAAAGGAAAAGAACAGCTTAAACATTAACACATCTGCTTCTCTCTTTGCTTCCAGGAGAACAAATGAACTGAAGTCTGAAATTGATATTCCTGAAGATGTTATGAAATTCAAACAGTTTTGGATCCATTTTAAGAATTGTCCATTGAAAGGTGGTATTTTGATTGAGAAATCTTTGTTTGATATTATATCTATAATTTGAATTTTTTCTATAAACCTATGCAGCATGTTTCTTCCAATATTATTTTATATTATCTATCAGCAACAGAACTGCAGGTCAAGGGGTAGCCATAACATGTTTATCCTCCACCCCTTTAAACCGTGCTAACAGCTACAAAAGTTTACTGAGAGTTTCTGAATTGCATTTTAGATATGAACTTGAAAGCCGTTTCAAATTGATCCAGGGAGGAATGCTATTTTGCGAGGAATTTGCCCGCAAGTATTTGGACTCTTCACTGCCAAGCTGGCAGGTAAATAGTCAGTCAAACTGTGGCAAATATTTAAATCACATATTTATCCTCAAAAAAAATCCTTATAAACCAGTTTAGTTGAGTTATATTCTTCATCCAGGATTTTTGAGTTACCCTTTATATTTTATTATAGTGGATGTACTTACGAAATATTTCTACAATGGGATCCCTTGATGTGATTATTTTCTATAAGAGAAATTTGGACAGAAGATGCATGATGTACAGTGGCAAAAGTGTAAATTTATTGAGAGTGAGAAGAACTACAAGTTTAGATTTATTAAGGATGGTGAAATGGAAATATGTAAGAAATAGCAATTTCAGTATCTGATGTCAGCGTATTCCCTACTGACATTTAGGTAATGCATGAAAATGCGAAGTATTCACTTATTTTGTTTTTCTATTTAGTTGCATTGACACTAGTTGGAAGTGTGCAACATGTCCATGTTTCTGGAACAAAGGTACGAGGGGAACCCCACTTACTCCTGGTTGGTGATCCTGCTATGAGATCCATCACCACCCTCACTACATTATTAGCTAGGACAACTGTTCGCATGCTGGAAAGCTTGGTTCGCCTAGTTCAAGGTATGTTATTGAGTACAGACACTGAAAGTGAAACTCAAATTGTTAACTTCTCTTTTCCCTCATATGCTTTGACTCCTATTCACAGCCCATGCAAGGTTGATGTTCAGAAATGAGGTGACTCGATTAGATGCCATCACAGCTATTTTGTGCATAGAATCTTCAATGACTACCTCTGCTATAGTGGATTGCATTGGTAATGCTCTGCATTCCAATTTTACTGAAAACCTGGATGAGGAATGTATCCTTGCCAGCTTTCTTTGCAAAATCGTTTTACATTTACAATTTTATTTTGTTGATAGTCTTGCCCCCAAAAAACACAAAATTTGAATAATAAGTAGATAACATAATGTTCTTTGCCCTCCTAAATTGATGTGTTCTTGTTTAGCTAGTATTTACTTTGCCTATGCTGAAAGACATTCACTGCTTCGAAAACTGAGAGAGAGCAGAGGTTGTGGGTTTGACAACTTAAAAGATGCGTATCTTTTATCAATTTGAATGTTGGAAGTTTTAGGTTCAATTTTTCTATTGCTTTTCACAGGAACCCCTGCTGACTGGAATTCAGGAGCGACCGCATTTGACCCAAAAAATGAGAAAAAAAGACTGCTAATATGCTTGATGGAACTTCTTTTTTCACCCTTCTTAATTACGACCTGGTAATGGTTTTTTCTTTTCGGTTATATATTTCCTAGCACTTCGAATATTTTTATTTGCACTTTTTAGATGTGGCATGCTAAGATTTTAAGGATCATTGTGACAAAAATGAAGGTGCAAGTCAATCATCTCTTTGTATATATGTATCTAAGAATGGCTTTAACCCATTAATGGAATCGCTGGAGAAAGAACAGTATATTTAATGTTGCTCATACATGTACAAATTGAAATGCATGCTGCGAGTTCTGTATCGTACTGTAATTTACCTTGCTTCAATTTGATAAAGATTCTTAGCTGCATGGAAAAACAGATACCAAACAGGAGAGGATGATACTAGAAAAATTGGGAATTGATGAATCCTCTGACGTTAACATAATAGAAGGCTGAAAACCAAGATACAAGAGCAGGTTCTAAGCTGATTAAAGATCAAATGACAAAAAGTACTACTACTTGGTTGATTGTGCAGTTTTCACTCCATATTTAAAGTGGGTAACCCCACAGCTTTAGCATTTGAGATGAAACGGCGTGCCCTTCCCATAACTAGTGCTGGGAAACGGCCACGGGCTAACCCGCCTTAGCCCGCGAGTCAAATAGGTTGAGCTGTCAAAATAGAAGCCCGAGCCTGTCACTTTTTTTCAATTTTTTTATTTTTACTTTTTTTTTTTGTTATCTTAGTTAAAAAAATTTCTAAAAAATAATATAACAAATTTATATAAAATTTACCAAACTCATTTGATTTTTCGAAAGGAAAATACAATATATCTCCAAAAAATATAATCAACAATGTTTACAATACAAAAACATAATACATAATCAACAATCTCCAAAGTAAATATACATTTAAAATGAAATAATAAAGTTTAAAACAATATTTGAAGCTACTGAAACATCATCCACTTCCTATTAAAAAACATAAAAGGATTAATTTTAAAAAAAATAAAAAAAGAGGTTGGCCCTCCAACCACGTTTTTAAATGGGCTGCTGCGGGCTCAACCCGCAGGCTGAGCCCATTTTACCAGTGCTACCCATAACCATCAATTATGGATGCTTTGTCAATTTTTCTATCTTCAAGTTCTGTTTGTAGTTTATCGTATTTGTTATTGTTTGAAGTGTAATTATAGTGTAACTGCTGGCTTGGATTGAGACATCTGGGCAGGTTGTTTAATGATGATGTTGTTCTTGAGCAATCATTTTCTAAACTAGCTGACTTTTTTATGATATATATTACTTAAGCTTCATTTTGGAGAAGAAATGGGACAAAAAAACGTAAGTGGGTTAATTTGTGTATGTAGATGGAAATGGATTATGCATCTGTCCATGTGACTGGCATTTCTTGTTCCACTTCAGGGTAAACCTTGCAACTACATCAGAAACTCAATCTACTTTCAGAATTAGGATTGCAATTCAAATTCCACACTCTGGACACTTCTACAGACAAAAATTTGTAGTTCAACCAATAGATAAACCTTACGTTTTTTTTTTGAACTGTGGTAGACAAACCTTCTGTCGCCACTAATTTGCAACTTCAAGATATCAATCGCTTCAATTTCAGAGTAGAATTGATTCCCTGTGAGTGCTTTAAAGAAACTCACAGGCCACAATCACAATATGTTCCCAACGAAAGGATTATTCAAGGGTGACTGCAAATAAGCTTAAGGATTAATGGCAAAACTAAAACTAACAATTTGATAGCAATTGAAAGCAGGAATCTTCTATGATGAAGTGCTTAGCTCAGCTCTCTCTCCTCAGAAGACCCGTTGCTTTTGGCCGGGAAGTGAGTCATGTTGCGACCGGAAAAACTTCAGTTTTCCTTTCTATCATTGAAATGAAACATCAATACAAGCCCAAAAATTTCCACCAGAAAGAGCCAACTACTCCCCAGATGACAGCATTAACAAATGCCATAACTAAACCCATTTTGAATATATCAGGAAGATCTACATAGCCAGCTGTCAAAAAAAAATTAAGGCATCATCAGCCACCATTGTCGAACTTGTAAAAGAGACATGATGAATATCAGATAAGCTTTCCCGGACAGTATAAAGTTTACATGTAGCAACCAGAACATATTTATGTAAAAGAATTAAGATATCATCAGCCGTATTGTTGAACATATATTTTCAATGACCATGTAAAAGAGTTCCATGTGAAACATCAGATAAGCCTTCTCAGACAGCCTCTATTACATTTTGCAGCTAGAATTACAAGAAACTAATGAAAACTCAGCCTCTTCAAAGATTGATTTGGGTAGGTTTTATTCAGCCGGTTAACTGGTAATATTTATTTATTTCCTTTATTTGGGAAGCCTTTCCATCAAATCTCCCAGAAGACTTTGGAAGTTCAAATGAAAGTCCTTAATCACTTTGCCTCTCTATTAATAAATCCCACACAAACAAATGGCTTCAATGAAACCTTTCCTTCCCATCCCCCAAAGTCCTCTCAAACACATCCAAGATTCCAGAAGCGCCCCCCCCCCCCCCCAAAAAAAAAGGGAGGGAAGAACAGGATAATAATGCATCAAGAAAATATTGACATGAGGTTTACCACTGGGATCGATATCATGCACTGGAACCAGGAGCCAAAGGATTGAATTTGCCAAAAAAAAAAACCATTGGAGCAATGGGCATACCTCCAAAGTATACAGCAGCTTGACCACTACTATAGTGTGTTATTGCACCAAAAAGATTAGTATTAT
>JANTPZ010128025.1:0-13251 GCA_025593235.1 Vachellia pachyceras
AAAAATGACCAAATGAACAGTACTTTTTCACGAATTAAACTGTGTCATTTGGAAAAGCTAATGTCTCAATGAGTATTTTTCCCTTATAAAGGAACTTACAAGCTTCAAATAGAAACTGGAAGCACTCAATTTCGATTTTTCTACAATTAGTTATGAATTTTCAAAGTTGGCCCAAAAATCTGTGAATAAGTGACGTGAATAGTAACCTTAAACTTGAAACTTTTATTTTTCACTCTTTGGTTACTCTAAGTCACTAAAGGCCTAAAGGTGCTTCCAAATAGATATTTAATGAAGCTAAAGGTAAAGATTAAGGAGTGTCAAACTCCCCCTTATAATATATACTAAAATAGAGTCCCCCTCACAACATGTACTAAAATAGAGTCTGACACACTTTATATTTCAGCTCAAACTTAGCCCAAATGATTCAAGGTCCTAACCTTGAATATCTCATAGGTTTACAATAAATTTTGAATAAGAATGACTCTCTTGAAAGAGTAGATAATGAAAATCTGAAGCTTTTAGGAATTTTATGAATATAATGACAGAAGACAGTTGAGATAATAATGGCGTATTCAATTCTTTCATTGTCATCATCCCTTTTGTCTTCAAACGTTTCTTCATTCATAGTTGAGGATTCAATAAATGGCTGTTACTTAGAATTTGAATATCCGTTAGAGAGAAGCTTCTTCCCGTTACTTACAACAGCTACATTTGTTAACTATCATTAATGCTTCATAAATGCTATGGTTTAACTGTCGCGCTGGAAATCATTAATGCTTATCTTCATTCCTTGGACTGCCTAATCAGTTTAATGAAAGATTTGCACAACATTTATTAGAGCAGGTAACGTTCAAAATATCTATGCATGACAAAAGGAAAGTTTCAATAAATGTTAGGCTTAGCTATGTCAGAAAAAGTAATGCTTGAGTTTAATTTCAATACTTGAGTGTTGATCAGAGTAAGCAAGTGTAAATTTAAATTTCATGAGCCAGTACTTGAGTTTTGAATTGAATACTCAAGTTTTCAAAACACTTTTGAAATAACTCGAGTGTTTGCTGGAAGTGTTATAGAACACTTTCATTCATTACTCGAGTTGCCTTAAGAGTGTTGGAAGAAACCATCAATACTCGAATGTTGTAATCAGGAACTTGAGTTTTGTAAGCACTTTTAGTTGATACTCGAGTTTTCAAGGAGTTTGAACAAAAACATTTTTGGAAAACTTCAATGCTCAAGTATTCAAGCACAATACTCAAGTGTTGACAAACCTTTTACCATAACTCAAGTTTTCTAATGCAAGTGTTGCATTTATTCAGAAGGAAAAGCCTGATACTCGAGTATTAGAAACCAATTGTCGAGTGTTGACAACACTTCCATTTGTAACTCGAGTTTTTTGCGTGTTGTGCTGTAATTTGAAAATAAGTCTCGATACTATAGTATTGCAAACCAGAACTTGAGTATTAACAACACTCTTATTACAATACTTGAGTTTCACTTAGAAGTATTCAATTTTAAACCATTTTGAGTTCCAATACTCAAGTTTCACAAAACATCACTCGAATTTTGTCAATACTTCAACATAATACTCCAGTTTTCACTTAGAGGTTTAAAACACAGAACCAGTTTTACCTTACGATACTATCGAGTGCAAACAATCAATACTCGAGTATTGTTAACACTTTTAAAAATAACTCGAGTACTTCCTGAAAGTATTGGATTTTAATATGTTCTTAAAGCTCAAATACTCAAGTTACAAAACATAACTCTCGAGTATTGTCAATACTTTCACACAAACTCAAGTTTCAACAAGAAGTGTTGAAACTTATCAGCTTTGAGAAGATAGAATTCGATTACTCAATCACAGAACTCGAGTGCTTCATCATGATACATTTTATTGTTTCTTGCTGAACCAAGATACCAATGATCCTCTTAGGAATTAACATTGTACACTGGTACTCTTCTTGTCAGTTTTGTACCTAGTATGATCAGAGTCTGGATAAGCAATTAGCACTTTATTGCTTCCTTTGGGATACCATATGCTAAGATCATTGGTGCCAGCAAGATATATAAGTATCCTCTTCATATTCTCAGCATGAGATTCTTTGGGAGATGCTTGGTAATGTGACCACATTCCAATGCTAAATTGTATGTCTAGCCTGGTTTCCGTGAGATAGAGCAATGATCCAATCATTCCCTTGTATCATTTAATATCATAATCCTCACCGCTGATGTCAGCATCTAGCAGTGTAGTTGAACTCATAGGAGTATCAGCATTCCTACACTGATCCATTCCAAACTTCTTTAATAGTTCCTTTAAATACTTTGATTGATTAATGAAAGTTCCATTCTTTCTCTGCTTGATTTAAAGTCTAAGAAAGAAATTTAATTCTACCATCATAGACATCTCAAATTCTGCCTGCATAATCTTGGCAAATTCTTAACAAAGATGATTGTTAGCTGCATTAAATACAATATCGTCAACGTAAATTAGCACAATTAACATATTTGACTTTGAGTCTTTATAAACAGAGTCATAACAATCTTTCATCTAACAAAACCTTCTTTAATCAAGAAATTGCTCAACCTTTCATACCAAGCTCTAGAAGCTTGTTACAAACCATAAAGAGCCCTTTTGAGTTTGTAAACATGATTTGGTTTGGAAATATCTTCAAAACCAGGTGGTTGCTCAACATATACTTCTTCCATAATGAAACCATTTAAGAAAGCACTCATTACGTCCATTTGAAAAAGTTTAAAATCCATAGTACAAGCAAAAGTAAGATACGTATAACCTCTAGTCGAGCAACTGGAGCATACGTTTCTTTATAATCAATCCCTTCTTCCTGATTATATCCTTTCGCTACTAATCTTGCTTTATTTATGACAATGATTTCGGATTCATCAAGTTTGTTTCTAAACACCCGTTTTGAGCTAAAGACAGGATGATCAATGGGTCTAGGCACTAAATCTTAGACTTGGTTTCATTCAAACTAATTTAATTCTTCTTCCATTATTATAATCCAATAATTGTCTGTCAAAGCTTCTTCAATTTTTTAGGCTCTATTTTTGAAATAAAAGCTGAAAATTGAGCCTCATTTGAAATCCTTTTTCTGGTTTGTACACCTTTATTCAACTCTCCAATTATTTAATTGATGGGGTAATTGCAGATGTATTTCCAAGGTCTTGATTGAGGGGTTGAGGATGTTCAATTGATTGGTCATTTTCTAAATCATGTATTTGTTGCCAAATCATTTGAACTGTCATTGCTGTCATTTTTAAAACCTTTTGAAATAACAATTTCTTCAACAACAGGTTTTGTTTGAGTTTCAGTTTCAACAAAAACTACATGCATAGATTCTTCTACCACACAAGCGCGTTTATTGAAAATTCTAAATGTAATATCCACCCTTTAGTGTAAACTTAAATAGAGGCCAAACTGATAGTTATGAGATAAGATAAGGCCTATAAATAAAAGTATAGAAAGAGAAGATGTCAATGGACCAAAGAGACCCTAGTCAATTTAGTCCTAAAGCTTTGAAATTACTAAGAATGAAAGCCAAGGACATAAATATCATTAAGTATAAAGACCAAGGGCAATATGGTCATTGGATAAAAAGAGTCAAACCAGTTGTCAGAAGTCAAGTTAAAGCCCATAGATAGAAAGCACGGAAAAAGATGATGCCGATGGGCTGAATAACTTAAAGTCAGACTTGGCCCAGCGGGAGAAATTTTATGGGAACTCCTGTAATATCCCCCATTTTCTATAAATTGAAATAGAGGCCAAATCGATAGTTGGAGATAAGACAAGGCCCATAATTAAAAGTACAGAAAGAAAAGATGTCAATGGACCAAAGATACCCTGGTCAATTTAGACAAAAGGCTTTGAAATTTCCAAGCATGTAAGCCAAGGACGTAAATGTCATTAAGTACAAAGACCAAGGGCAATATGGTCATTGGATAAAAAGGGCCAATCCAGTAGTCAAAAGTCAAGTTAGAGCCCATGGATAGAAGGTACGGAAAAAGTTGATACTGTTGGGCTGGAAGTTGCAGAATCAGATTTGCCCTGGTGGATGGAAGTCGGTAGGAACTTTAAAGTTAAGCGTGCTCTCCCTAGAACAATTTCAGGAGGGGTGACCTCCTGGGAAGTGCTAAGGGGGTCAGTGACCAAAAGATCAAGGGCAAAAAGGTCAAAGGCAAAATGGAAATTTATGAAAAGGTAGACTGTGAAAGGGTAGTTTAGTCATTAAAGAGAAGTGCAATGGCATTTTGATCATTTGACAAAGTCAAATAGTTGACCAAAAATCAAAAAAATTCATAGATGCCCAAAAGATAGAGCAAAATTCACTGATTACCAGAGATTCGACCGATTGTTGGAATTCAGTCTGGATGATGATTTACGGAATTTTAAAGATTTGATGGTTGAAAATAATTATTTAAGGTATCAGGAGTTCTATAAGACCAAAAACTAGAGTCTAGAAAAATTCAGTGGATTTTATAGTATTTTACAAAATTATTGCCTAATGTACGATTAAGGCGATTTTTCCGAAAAGGAGGGAAAAGGCCCGTAAATCCTTCAAATATAATTTATTTCAAACATTAATTTTAGACAATCTAGAAGGTATTTTGGGGAAAGAAAAAGAGCTAGGGTATCAGTGAAAAATGTAGAAATTTATAAGGCTCTAAAAATGCTTTACCCTCCGATTATTCGTTTTCAAGAGTTTTTGACAGGATAAAATAATCCTGCAAATTTTGATAAGATCAAGAGGTTCTTTGAGGATAATGATTGCATTATATTTAAAAAGGGGATCATGGAGATTAAATGAGGAAAAAACATCTCCAGAAAAGTAGAAAAAGATTTACCAGAATAAAGTTATGTTTACCGATAGAAAGTGTAATAGGTAGAAGTAACTGAATAATATTTGATTTGTTTAGTGTAACCAAACCCCAAACAGATTTTTCTTCACCATGTGTAACCATCATTACATACTTTTTATGAGCCAATGAGGAATGGGCAAATGTTGTATGTATGGCTAATTATGGACCCTTAGATTAAACTTAGTAATTAAGTTTTCATCCTAGTCTTTCATCTTATTTCAAGAGAGTTTATAAATACAACTTTTCCTCCTCTTCCACCACCATTTGAGACCAACTTGAGTAGCTGGAAAATGGCAAGAGAGGACGCCATTTTTGGAGGTGGATAAGAAGAAGAGCTTGAGAAATCTTAAGGTAAGAGGAGTTACATCTTATGTTATATATCAAATTCTTCCTTTCAACTTCCTCTACAACTTCCATGGATTGGAATTTTGACTTGGGCTCTCTTTCTCAAGTTTGGACACCTAGGGTTCTTGAGAGAAAAGTGAGAAAGAGAGGGATTTAGAACCATTGATTGATGGTAAAAGCCCCCTTGTGTTGTAAGGAGTGTTTTGATATATATATATATATATATTGTTGTTGTTTGAGATTGTTTTTATGATTTTGTAATATTGGGAAATCATGAACTTTTAGGGGAGGTGCTGCCCAATTTTCCATTTGATATGGGAGATTTAAAATCAAGTTATACCATGCATGAATATGAATTTGGGAACAAGAATCAAGTGGTATAAGTGATGGAAGTTGAAAAATCACATTTATGGAAATTGTGTGGGTGTCTCGGCCAGACTGATTCTTGGGGAAGGAAGTTTCTTTTGATGATTTTGATGCTTCCAATGAGTTTAAAATGATATTTTGTTTAGGGTGAAAGTGAGCCCAAGTTTAGGGAAGCATTACAAAATGTTAAAGACAAGTTTAGGGTTTTAAAGTTTATAAAGTTCAAGAGAGAGAGCTTAAGGGAGATTTACCTTGGTTTTTTCCTTGGAAATGGCTTATGTTTAATGGCCATGATGTTGTGTATTATGTAGGCAAGGGTTTGATGCAAGGAATTAAATTCTCATGTGTTCAAGAAAGCATCAAAGTTAAGGGAAAGTTAAGAGCAAAAGTTAGCAAGACCATCTAACTCTAATCTATGTTATCATGAAAATTCCTCTGATTGATGCATGACTTGCTTTGAACTTTATGGTGATGAAAGTGTGGATGTGTGCATGTTCATGCTATGGCCATATGCATTTATGTGTTTCATATTATACTTTTATTAATCCACATTCATTTAAAAAGTTGTCATGCATTTTTATGAAAATATGTTAGATAGTTTTGCTACTGGGATTTCCAAAAATCTCATTCTCCCCCACTAACCATTTTTAGGTGGAAGCACATCAAAGGGTAAGGAGAAAACCCATGATGCTTGAAGAAAAAATGTGCACATGTGTATGAATGTAAATTATGTTGTAAACTTTATATTATTTTGTTGAGGTTTGTAATGTGGCATGTAATATAACTTATGCATGTATGATGGACTCATGATAACTAATATATGTCCTAAGAATACCTAATCACATAGGTTAATAGGATCAAGAAAGGTTTAGAAATCAATACGAGGGTTTATGAAGTTAAGAGGAGGTAAAAATTAGCCAAGTGCTGGAAGTAAAGTTGGTCAAACCTCATACTTTGACCTATCGTGAAACAGAGTAAATTGATTCCAAATGAGGTGAAATTTGGAAAAATAGTTCACATGGCAAGCTTTAAAACAAGCTAAAGACCACTGGAATTAGAGTTTTGTACAGAAAGTTATGATTGTCCAAAGTTGGTGGAAAATCACAGAAAATCCTGGAAAATGGAAAATTACCATATGAACAGTACATTTTCACGAATTAATCTATACCAACTGAGAAAGTTCTGTACAATTGAGTATTTTTCCCTCATAAAGGAATTTGTAAGCTTCAAATAGAAGTTGGAACCACTCAATTTTGATTTTCCTAGAATTAGTTATGAATTTTCAAAGTTGACCTGAAAAGCTGTGAATAGTAACACATAAAAATGGAAGTTTTCAATTTGATCCTTTTCAACTTTGTAAGTTATTTGAGGCTATTAATTGGTTCCAAATCATCATAATGGAAGCTAAGAGGGATAAATAAGAGGTGTTGAACTCCACAGTTAAGTGTGCTCACCCTAGAGTAGTGTGGGGATGGGTGACCTTCTAGGAAAGACCCAGATGTCATTACACGAAAAGATCAGGGGCGAAAAAGTCAAGGGCAAAATGGGAACTAAAGGCTGTCATTTTGAGAGCAAAAAGTCTATGGCATTCTGGTCATTAAGAGAAAGCGTAAGAGCATTTTGGTCATTTGACAATGTCAAAGTCCAAGTCAAAAAGTCAACCGTTGACCAAAATATCAGAAAAAGTCATAGATACCCAAAAGATAGAGGGGAACTTATTGATTGATAGAGATTTGATAGATTGTTAAAAATCGACTTAGAATTTTATTTATAGAATTTTGAAGATTTAATGGCCGAAAATAATTATTTAAGGTAACAGGAGACCTTAATCAGTTGAGTTCAGGGCAAAGAAAAATAAAGAGAATTTTATAATATTTTATAAAATTATTGCCCAATATACGATTAAGGCAAATGCCCATAACAGAGGGGAAAAGGCCTGAAAATGCCCAAAAATCTAGAAAAAATAATTTTATTCAAAAATTATTTTTAGAAAATCCGGAGGGAAATTTGATGAAAGGAAAATGGCTAGATTACCAGTAAAAATTATAGAAATTTTTAATGCCCTAGAAGTTATTTGCCCGTCGGAAATACATTTTTCAGGATTTTCGACAGGATAAAAATGCCTTGTTAATTTTGGATGAAATTCAGGGGTATTTTTGGATAAATATTTCATCACATGCGTAAGGGAAATATGGAGATTAAAAGAGGAATAAAATATCTCCAGAATAGCAAAGAAAAATTTACCGGAATAAAATTACTTTTACCGGTAAAAGTTATAATTGGAGCGTAACTGAATGGTAGTCAATTTGGTTAGAGGAACTAAGTCCCTAACCAGATTTTATCCATTAGTACAAGCAATAATGACCACTTTTTATCAACCAATGAGAGGAGGATATTTGTATGTAGTGTTGGTAAAGTTTTAACGCTTAGATTAATTTTGAAATTCCAGATCACATCTTGGCCATCCATTCTTTTACACAAGATTAATATAAGTAAAAATCTTCCTCATCCTCTTTCCTTTGTGTTGTCATTTTGAGAGTAAAATGAAGAAACCAAGATGCTATTTTCAAGCTTGAGGAAAAAGAAGAGTTTCAAGAACTAGTAAGGTAAGAAGCTAAACCACCCAAGCCTGTACCTTTTCTTGATCATTGGAGCTTCCTCTACCTTTCTATCGGTTTAGATTTTTGGTTTTGGCTCTCTTTTAGTGGCTGGAAAGTTAGGGTTCATGAGAGGAAAAATGGAAAAGAGAGGGATTTAGAGGAAACAGAAGGTTGCAAAACACTCCTTGCATGATAAGGAGTAGATTGATGTATATATTGCTTGGGTTTGATGATTGTATGAAATTTTGGAATCTCAAACCCTAAGGGGAGGTTTTGTCCAATTTTATATTTGATGAGGAAGAGTTGTTTTTGATCTAAATAATCCATGAGAAGTGTTTTAGGATCAAGAATATGTCATTATATGTGAAGAAAAGTTGCAAAATCCCATTTTTGGAAAATTTCCAGATTTTTGTCCATATCTGGTTCATTAAGAAATAATGTGATTTTCATGATTTTAATGTTTCCATTGAGTTTAGAAGCCAAATTTGTGTAGGGTAAAAGTGAGAAATGGATTTGGGAAGCATTAGAAATCATAAGAGCAAGTTTCAAAGTTTTAAGGGTGTTTAAAGGAGCATTAAAGGTTATGTTGCGTTTTTGCAAGTTTTCTTGCCTTGTGATGGCTGTAAATTTATGATTATGTTCTTATGTAATGTTTAGGAAGTTTAAATACCAAAGAAATCATTGGAAAAGATTAACAAGAGAGCTTCAATTCAAGGGGGAATTAAGAGGACAAGGTAGCAACACTCCCAACTTTGGCATCTACTTTGCATTGATTATATATATGTGTTAATTCCATGTTTGTTGTGTGGATGTATCCATTTGAATTATGAAATCTTATTTTAGTGAAAGCTTGATGGTTGTTATGCAATGATTGTCTTGACTTGGTGAAAACTTGATTAATTGTTCTTGTTACATGGCATACTTGTTTCATCCAATAATCATGCACGTAGATGTAATATTAGAGAGTTGCTACTAGGATTTCCTTGAAGTCTCACCCCCCAACTATCCATTTTAGGTATAAGTTTATGCAAGGGCAAAGCAAAGGTTAATGAAGCATAAAGGAGCATCATGTGGGGATTGTTTATCAAATTATATGGTGTACATATTTAAGTGTTTGGATTAAATGTAATCCATAAATCTCTTCATGCTTTGGTCACATGCGCCTATTTGAAATATAACATGTGGATGTGGTATTATTATGTTGGTAAAAATGGCATGAAAAAGAATGAGATCAATTGGTAAGGAATGAATAAAGTTGCAAGTTAAAAGGGTCCAATGCCCTTTTCAATTCCCTATGTTGGGTTCTAAGGAAAAATAGTAAATGAACTCCAATTGATCTGAAACTTGGTGGAAAAATATTTCATATGGTAATGTTTAAAACAAGCAAAATTGTGCTGAAATTGGACTTTTATAAATGAAGTTATGATTTTCCAAATTAAGAGAAAAACCTGGAAAATTGAAAAATGACCATATGAACAGTGCAACTTCACGCAATAAACTGTATCAATTGGGCAAGTTTTGGATCCATAGAGTATTTTTTCCCTATAGATCACTTTATAAGCTTCAAATAGAAATTGGAACCACCATTTCAATTTTTCTAGAATTAGTTATGATTTTTCAAAGTTGGGCCAGAAATCTGGAAAATGACCAAGTGAATAGTAACTTCAAAATGAAATTTTCAAGTTCACTTCTTTGGTTAATTTAAGTTATTTAAGGCCTTAAAGTGGTTCAATAGTGATCTAATATGAATCTTATAGGGGAAAATAAGGAGTGTTACATTTGGTGGTATCAGAGCAAAGGTTTTAGGATGATTTAGTTGTTAATGCATTAGTTATGCATTGTTGTTTAGGCATGTTATGGTATATATTGGTTGGTTGCCTCTTATGATGGTATATTAGTTAGTTATGTACCATATTCATGAATTTATGAATAAATGTGATTAGCTAAACATGAAAAGTCAAGTATGCCAGTGGAAGAACAGGATAAGAAGGAACATTCGGGGATCGGATCCAATGTGATAAAATCAATTCAGGATTTGAATGAAGTGTCCGAAAAAGAGAAGGAGCTAGCACAAGAACTACCAGAATATGCATGGGATAACAAATATGAAGGTCCAGGTTTGATAGGATTGCTTCTCTACAGCGTATACTGGATGCTAACACTCGAGGACTCTGAGAGTATACCATTCTACATGGACGAGGATTTTAGTCAGCATATATCCAGATGGGCTAGAGAGGCATATGATCTGGATCATATTATCCCGAAACTCGAGAGCCCGGTAAAGATACGGGTACTTACATAGGAGCTTCCTCTGAGGAAGATACTAAGATGTGATGCTTGGTTGACGCAGTTACAGGAAGAACCTGTTATGATTGAGCCAGAGAAGCCAATTAAAGTTGAAGAAGAGAAGTCTTCTATGAAGACAAAACCTGCCTGCACTTTTTCCTAATCAAATTATAATATTCTAGTTTTGTCTCAGAGCTTGAATGAAGGGCAAGACCACCTAAGAATCCAGATATGAATTATAGAGCCCCTGTAGATGACAAGAATTGTAAGGGGATTAAAAATGGTAAAGATTTCTTCTCTAGTACGCCATCTGAGTGCGAACACTAATGGACTCCGAGAGCATACAACTCTACAAGGGCCCTCTTGAGTTAGTTCTTAGTACTTTTGGAATGTATGTTCCCTTTAGTACCCATTTGTAAGTTTCTAATGCATTGTTTTTCCTGAAATAGCAATTTATAGTTCGATGGCCTTTTCTATTACAGCAGCTGCATAATGTAAATGGTTCAGATGTATGCACATACTTTTGAAAATATTTCAAGTATCTTCTATTACCATTCTTTTTTTTCCTTTTTGTAAATCTTTCAGTGGATCATATTGATCCTGATGGCACAGATGATAGTATAAAAACTTGTCGTTGTCAAGCATTGGAAACGGATCAAAACAATTGTGATTTCCAAGGATTGCACTATAGGGTGCAACCACAGGGTCGTTCTCTACGGAGCCTCATGCACCACTAGTTACTTAGCTTGTAGTTAAGTTTACTTCGGAGGTGAAAACCGTGTTTGATTCAAAATTGCATATAATTGAAGCTAATTACAAAATAAAATTTCTTTTTGGTATTTTTGGTTTTTGGAATGCAATAAAGACAGGATTGAAATAAAAAGGGTGTTAAATAATGATTTTCCCCTTGGGAATGATTTAGGCTATCATAGTTTGTAAAACATGAGGGAAAGCAGTAATTTCGCACTAAGTTTCATAATGAAAAACCTCGACGACTTGCTGGGTCAGAAATTCCATACAATGAACTCCATTCCATGAAACCCTTTAAAAACACTTAGTGTGTATAAAGAAATTGCCATGTGAAAAATCAACTCAATGCAATATTGCCTTAAATATAAAGAACAACTAGGAAGATAAATGATAGCAGCAAAGATCTCATTAAATAAGTAGAAATGAGACTTCACTCTACTAAGTCAAACATAAATCGCAAGTCCTAACTAGAAACTATGCAATCTATAACATGAATACATATTAAAACTACTACTCCCCTTTTCGGCACTTTGATCTCAAGCTATCTTCATCACAAAGAGGAAAAGAAATGCTCAGCTACTCATAGCAAGCAGCTCAAGACTCTGGATGGACGGATGAAGGTGTATGATGGAATTTGGGATGAGATGAAGTGAAATCAAGGTTTTGATAGCAATTGAATGAGAGAAAATGGAAGAGATGAGTATGGAATGTTTTCTTCTGCATCCCTCTGATGCTATCTTTTGAAACATACCTTAATTGGAAGGTATTAACAGCCTTAGGTCGGATCCCACAAGATGGGTCGGTTATTCTTTCCATTTAGAGCCTGATTTGGTGCTGTTATGCGATATTCACTGCGGCGAACTTGAGGTTTCATCATGGCGAACTCTCTCCCGAGAGTTCTTGCTCGTTGGCTTGATCTTTGGCTATGGCAAAATGTTCCCGAGACATCTCCAATTGTCATTAGCTAGAGTTACTAAAATAAAATAGCAAACATTTCAAGTATCACATGTTTATGATTATAATTTAGTGTAAATGTATCATTTTTCATGGTAAATGCATCCAAAATCAAGCTAATCACAATAAAAAACTCTAGTTTCCAAATTAAGCTCAAGAAGTGTTATGATTGAGCAAAAATGCATTAAATGCTTTGGAAATTCAAGCAAGAATACTATAGAAATAATTCTCAATCAAATTCCCCCATACTTAAACCTTTGTACTCCTGGATAAAGCTTTTTACAGGATTATTTTATCCTGTCTAAAATCCCTGAAACGGAACAATCGGAGAGCAAATTCCTTTTAGGGCCTTGAAAAATACTACATTTTTCACTGATTCTCAAGCCCTTTTCCTTTCTCCAAAATTCCCTCTAGATATTTCAAAATTAATTTTTGAACTAATTATTTTCCGGCGATTTTCGGGTATTTTTCGGGCCTTTTTCCCAATTTTCGAGAAACTTGCCTTAATTGTACACTGGATAATAATTTTACTAAATACTATATAATTCACTGGATTTTTCATATTTTTCTCTAAATTTTTGGAGGGCTTTTTCTACCTTAAATAATTATTTTTCTCTTTTTCGCCATTCAAAATTATATAAATAAAAATCTAATTTGAATTTGGAAAATCCGTGTTTCGTCATTGTGATCCGTAAGTAGAGATCTATCTATTGGGCATCTGTAAATTTTCTGATATTTTGGTCAACCGATTGACTTTTGACTTTTCCTTTGTCAAATGACCAAAATGCCCTTCAACTTTCTCATAATTACCATTTTACCCTTACTTTCTCTACTTTTTCCAAAAGTACTATTTTGCCCTTACCTTTGATACTGAAAGACCTTTATGCCCTTGGTCTTTTATTAAATGAGATATGGGTCCCTTCCTATAAGGTTTCCCATCCTCATTTTGCTTCTAGGGCAAATATACTTAATTTTGGAATTCACACGGAACTCCGTGCCTGAACTTCGGCCCTTAGTCTTTCTTTCTTTTTTGAGCTTTCTACTTTTCGTCTCTAATTCATCATCATAATCATCAGAT
>JANTPZ010128026.1:0-30128 GCA_025593235.1 Vachellia pachyceras
GTCAACACTCGAGTGTTGCAAAAGTAGCACTCGAGTGTTGGCTGTGCTGTCAGCCAATGCTGGAAGTGTTACCTGACAGTGTTGAGAAAAATGGTCAACACTCGAGTGCTGAATTTCATCACTCGAGTATTGGCAATACTTTCAGCCAATACTTGAAGTGTTGACTTAAAGTGCTTTCCAAAACATCAATGCTCGAGTGCTGGAAACCTAGTGCTTGAGCATTGGCTCTGCTGTCAGCCAATACTTGCAGTATACACTCAGAGTATAGTCTAAAACTCATTTTCAAAGCTCAGTGCTCGAGTGCCATTTTCCAACACTCGAGTATTGACAATACTTCATGTCAATACTTGAAGTGTTGACTGAAAGTGCTCAAATTTCTTAAGTTCAAAACATGCAGCACTCGAATATTGAATTTCACTGCTCGAGTGCTGTCAATACTTTGATAAAACACTCGAGTATTTTCAAGAAGCACTGATCCAATACTTAAAACTTGTGATTCAAAAACTCATTTTATAATCTTTCAACACAATTTTTGTTATCTTCAAAACAAGGTATCAACACATTTAACTCTTTTAATATTGCATGGAAACATCTACTGTGACTCTGTTTTTAATTAGGCTTCCTTAAATCATGTTTTTTTATAAATTCAGCAATTTTGCAAAAAAAAGGCTCATATTTTTGAACAAGATTAGTGTACAAGAATTAATCATTTAACCCTCTTAGAATTGAATGAAAACATCCACTGTGAGTCAGATTTTAATTAGGAATCCTTAAATCATGGTTTTCAAAATTCAACTATTTTCGCACAAAAGGGCACATATTTGTTTCAACAAGATTAGTTTTAAAGAAATTAAATATTCAACTCTCTTAGAATTGAATGGAAACATCCACTGTAACTCAGTTTTTTATTATAATTCCATAAATCATGTTTTTTTAAACTTCAACTATTTTGACAACAGAAGAATAAATATTTTTTTGAACAAGATTAGTGCTACATGAATTAAACATTTAACTCTTTTAATATTGAATGGAAACATCTACTGTAACTACATTTTTTATTCGGATTCGTTAAATCAGTTTTTTCATAAATTCAGCAATTTTGGAAAAAAAAGGCCCATATTTTTTGAACAAGGTGAGTGTACAAGAATTAATCATTGAAGTCTTTTAGAACTGAATGAAAATATCTACTGTGACTCAAATTTTAAATAGGAATCCTTAAATCATGGTTTTAAAAATTCAACTATTTTCGCAAAAAAGGGCACAGATATTTTTCAACTAGATTAGTTTTAAAGGAATTAAACGTTCAACTCTCTTAGAATTGAATGGAAACATACACTCGGACTCGGTTTTTTATTATAATTCCATAAATCATGTTTTTGTGAAAATACCACTATTTTGACAACAGAAGAATAAATATTTTTTGAACAAGATTAATGCTACATGAATTAAACATTTAACTCTTTTAATATTGAATGGAAACATCTACCGTGACTCTGTTTTTAATTGGGATTCGTTAAATCATGTTTTTTCATAAATTCAAAAATTTTGGCAAAAAAAAGGCCCATATTTTTTGAACAAGATGAGTGTATAAGATTTAGTCGTTGCAGTCTTTTAGAATTGAATGAAAGCATCCACTGTGACTCAGATTTTAATTAGGAATCCTTAAATTATGGTTTTCAAAATTAAACTATTTTCGCAAAAAAGGGCACATATTTTTTAACAAGATTAGTTTTAAAGGAATTAAACATTCAACTCTCTTAGAATTGAATGGAAACATCCAGTCTGGCTAGTTTTTTATTATAATTCCATAAATCATTTTTTTTCAAAATGCAACTATTTTGACAACAGAAGAACAAATATTTTTTTGAACATGATTAGTACTACATGAATTAAACATTTAAGTCTTTTAATATTGAATGGAAACATCTACCGTGACTCTATTTTTAATTAGGATTCGTTAAAACATGTTTTTTCATAAATTCAGCATGTTTGGAGAAAAAAACAGGCCCATATTTTTTGAACAAGATGAGTGTACAAGAATTAATCATTTAACTCTTTTAGAATTGAATGAAAGCATCTACTGTGACTCATTTTAATTAGGAATCCTTAAATCATGGTTTTCAAAATTTAACTATTTTCATCAAAAAGGGCACATTTTTTTAATAAGATTAGTTTTAAAGGAATTAAACATTCAACTCTCTTAGAATTGAATGGAAACATCCACTCTGACTTAGTTTTTTATTATAATTCCATAAATCATGTTTTTTTTTAAAAAAAGAATTTTTGCATGAGAAGTAAAAATATTTTTTTTGAACTAGAATTAAACATTTAACTTTTTAATCTTGCATGGAAAAATCTACCATGACTTTATTTTTAATTAGGATTCCAAAAATCATGTTTTTTTTAAAATACAACTATTTTGACAACAGAAGAACAAATATTTTTTTGAACAAGATTAGTGCTACATGAATGAAACATTTAACTCTTTTAATATTGAATGGAAACATCTACCATGACAATGTTTTTAATTCGGATTCGTTAAATCATGTTTTTCATAAATTGAGCAATTTTGGCAAAAAAAAAACAGGCGCATATTTTTTGAACAAGATGAGTGTACAAGAATTAATTGTTTAAGTCTTTTAGAATCGGATGAAAACATCCACTGTGACCCATATTTTGATTAGGAATCCTTAAATCATGGTTTTCAAAACTCAACTATTTTCGCAAAAAGGGCACATATTTTTTTCAACTAGATTAGTTTTAAAGGAATTAAATGTTCAACTCTCTTAGAATTGAATGGAAACTTCTACTGTGACTCAATTTTTTATTATAATTCCATAAATCTTGTTTTTATTTTCAAAATACAACTATTTTGACAACAGAAGAATAAATATTTTTTTGAACAAGATTAGTGCTATATGAATTAAACATTTAACTCTTTTAATATTGAATGGAAACATCTACCGTGACTCTGTTTTTGATTAGGATTCATTAAATTTTTTTTCATAATTTCTGCAATTTCTGCAAAAAAACAGGCCCATATTTTTTGAACAAGATGAGTGTACAAGAATTAATCATTTAACTCTTTTAGAATTGAATGAAAGCATCCACTGTGACTCAAATTTTAATTAAAATCCTTAAATCATGGTTTTCAAAATCCAACTATTTTTGTAAAAAGGGGCACATATTTGTTTAACAAGATTAGTTTTAAAGGAATTAAACATTCAACTCTCTTAGAATTAAATGGAAACATCCACTCTGACTCAGTTTTTTATTATAATTCCATAAATCATGTTTTTGTGAAAATACCACTATTTTGACAACTGAAGAACAAATATTTTTTGAACAAGATTAATGCTACATGAATTAAACATTTAACTCTTTTAATATTGAATGGAAGCATATACCGTGACTCAGTTGTTAATTTGGATTCGTTAAATCATGTTTTTTCATAAATTCAGGAATTTTGGCAAAAAAAAAAGGCCCATATTTTTTGAACAAGATGAGTGTATAAGAATTAATCATTGAAGTCTCTTAGAATTGAATGAAAACATCTATTGTGACTCAGTTTTTTAATATAATTCCATAAATCATGTTTTTTTCAAAATAAAACTATTTTCAAGAGAAGGGCAAATATTTTTTTGAACAAGATTGGTGCTACATGAATTAAACATTTAACTCTTTTAATATTGAATGGAAACATCTATCGTGACTCTGTTTCTAATTAGGATTCCTTAAATGATGTTTTTTATAAATTCAGCAATTGTGGCCAAAAAAAGGTTCATATTTTTTGACAAGATTAGTGTACAAGAATTAATCATTTAACTCTCATAGAATTGGATGAAAACATACACTGTGACTCAGATTTTAATTAGGAATCCTTAAACTGTGACTCAGTTTTTTTTATAATTCCATAAATCATGTTTTTTTTCAAAATAAAACTATTTTTGCAAGAGAAGGGCAAATATTTTTTTGAACAATATTAGTGCTACATGAATTAAACATTTTAACTCCTTTAATATTGAATGGAAACATTTACCTTGACTCTTTTTTTAATTAGAATCCCTTAAATGATGTTTTTTATAAATTCAGCAATTTTGGCCAAAAAAAAGGATCATATTTTTTGAACAAGATTAGTGTACAAGAATTAATCATTTAACTTTCTCAAAATTGAATGAAAACATCCACTGTGACTCAGATTTTAATTAGGAATCCTTAAATCATGGTATTTCAAAATTCAACTATTTTCACGAAAAAGGCACATATTCTTTTAACTAGATTAGTTTTAAAGGATTTAAACATTCAACTTTCTGAGAAGTGAATGGAAACAACCACTATGACTAGGTTTTTTTTATTATAATTCCACAAATCATGGTTTTTTTAAAAAAATACAACTATTTTTGCAAGAGAAGGGCAAATATTTTTTTGAAGCTACATGAATTAAACATTTAACTCTTTTATTAATGAATGGAAACACATACCATGACTCTATTTCTAATTAGGACTCCTTAAATCATTTTTTTATAAATTCAGCAGTTTTGGCAAAAAAATGGCCCATATTTTTTGAACAAGATGAGTGTACAAGAATTAATCATTTAACTATCTGAAAATTGAATGAAAACATCCACTGTGAGTTAGATTTTAATTAGGAATCCTTAAATCATGGTTTTTAAAAATTCAAATATTTCCGCCAAAAAGGGCACATATTTTTTCAACTAGATTAGTTTTAAAGGAATTAAACATTCAACTCTCTTATAAATGAATTGAAAAATCCACTGTGACTCAACTTTTTATTATAATTCCATAAATCTTGTTTTTTTAAAAATAAAACTATTTTTACAAGAGAAGAGAAAATATTTTTTTGAACAAGATTAGTGCTACATGAATTAAACATTTAACTCCTTCAATATTGAATGGAAACGTCTACCTTGTCTCTGCTTTTAATTAGAATTCCTTAAATAATATTTTTCTATAAATTCAGCAATTTTGGCAAAAGAAACAGGCCCATATTTTTGGAACAAGATGAGTGTACAAAAATTAATCATTAAACTCTCTTAGAATTGAATGAAAATGTCCACTATGACTCAGATTTTAATTAGGAATCCTTAAATCATGGTTTTTCAAAATTCAACTATTTTCGCGAAGAAGAGCACATATTTTTTTAACTAGATTAGTTTTAAAGGATTTAAACATTTAACTCTCTAAAAAGTGAATGGAAACATCCACTATGACTAGGTTTTTTATTATAATTCCTTAAATCATGTTTTTTTTAAAATACAACTATTTTTGCACGAGAAGGGCAAATATTTTTGTGAACAAGATTAGTGCTAGATGAATTAAACATTTAACTCTTTTAATATTGAATGGAAACATCTACCGTGACTCTATTTCTAATTAGGACTTCTTAAATCATGTTTTTTTATAAATTCAGCAGTTTTGGCAAAAAAAAAAGACCCATATTTTTTGAACAAGATAAGTGTACAAGAATTAATCATTTAACTCTCTTAGAATTGAATGAAAACATCCACTGTGACCCAGATTTTAATTAGGAATCCTTAAATTATGGTTTTTAAAATTTCAACTATTTTCGCCAAAAAGGGAACATGTTTTTTTCAACTAGATCAGTTTTAAAGGAATTAAACATTAAACTCTCTTACAATTGAATGGAAAATCGATTGTGACTCAGTTTTTTATTATAATTCCATAAATTATGTTTTTTTCAAAATAAAACTATTTTTACAGGAGAAGAGAAAATATTTTTTTGAACAAGATTAGTACTACAGGAATTAAACATTTAACTCCTTTAATATTGAATGGAAACACTACCTTGTCTCTATTTTTAATTAGAATTCCTTAAATAATTTTTTTTATAAATTCAGCACTTTTGGCAAAAAAAAGGCCCATATTTTTGGAACTAGATGAGTGTAAAAGAATTAATCAATTAACTCTCTCAGAATTGAATGAAAACATCCACTATGACTCAGATTTTAATTAGGAATCCTTAAATCATGGTTTTTCAAAATTCAACTATTTTCGTGAAAAAGGGCACATATTTTTTTCAACTAGATTAGTTTTAAAGGAATCAAGCATTCAACTCTCTTACAATTGAATGGAAAAATCCACTGTGACTCAATTTTTATTTTAATCCCATAAATCATGATTTTTAAAAAGAACTATTTTTTCAAGAGAAGAGAAAATATTTTTTTGAAAAGATTAGTGCTACATGAATTAAACTTTTAACACCTTTAATATTGAATGGAAACATGTAGCTTGAATATGCTTTTAAGTAGTATTTCTTAAATAATGTTTTTTATAAATTCATCAATTTTGGCCAAAATAACAGGCCCATATTTTTGGAACAAGATAAGTGTACAAAAATTAGTCATTAAACTCTCTTAGAATTCAATGAAAACGTCCACTATGACTCGGATTTTAATTAGAAATCCTTAAATCATGGTTTTTCAAAATTCAACTATTTTCACGAAAAAAGGCACATATTTTTTTTAACTAGATTAGTTTTAAAGGATTTAAAAATTCAACTCTCTAAGAAGTGAATGGAAACATCCACTATGACTAGGTTTTTTATTATAATTCCATAAATCATGCTTTTTTTAAAATACAACTATTTTTGCAAGGGATGGGCAAATATTTTTTTGAATTAGACTAGTGCTGCATGAACTAAACATTTAACTCCTTTAATATTGAATGGAAACATCTACCGTGACTCTGTTTCTAATTAGAACTCCTTAAATCATTTTTATAAATTCAGCAGGTTTGGTAAAAAAGAGGCCCATATTTTTTGAACAAGATGAGTGTACAAGAATTAATCATTTAACTCTCTGAGAATTGAATGAAAACATCCACTATGACTCAGATTTTAATTAGGACTCCTTAAATCATGGTTTTTAAAAATTCAACTATTTTCACCAAAAAGGGCACATATTTTTTTCAACTAGATTAGTTTTAAAGGAATTAAACATTTAACTCTCTTACAATTGAATGGAAAAATCCACTGTGACTCAATTTTTATTATAATTCCATAAATCATGTTTTTTTCAAAATAAAACAATTTTTGCAAGGGAAGGGCAAATATTTTTTTGAACAAGACTAGTGCTACATGAATTAAACATTTAACTCCTTTAATATTGAATGAAAACATCTACCTTGACTCTGTTTTTAACTAGAAGTCCTTAAATAATGTTTTTCTATAAATTCAGCCGTTTTGGCAAAAAACAGGCCCATATTTTTGGAACAAGATGAGTGTACAAGAATTAATCATTTAACTCTTTGAGAATTGAATGAAAACATCACTGTGACTCAGATTTTAATTAGGAATCCATAAATCATGGATTTTGAAAATTCAACTATTTTTGCCAAAAAGGGCGTATATTTTTTTCAACTAGATTATTTTTGAAGGAATTAAACATTCAACTCTCTTACAATTGAATGGAAAAATCCACAGTGAATCAATTTTTTTTTATAATTCCATAAATCATGTTTTTTCAAATAAAACAATTTTTCAAGAGAAGATAAAATATTTTTTTGAACAAGATTAGTGCTACATGAATTAACCATTTAACTCCTTTAATATTGAATGGAAACTTCTACCTTGACTCTGTTTTTAATTATAATTCCTTAAATAATGATTTTTTATAAATTCAGCAATTTTGGCAAAAAAAAAAAGGCCCATATTTTTGGAACAAGATGAGTGTACAGGAATTAATCATTTAACTCTCTCAGAATTGAATGAAAACATCCACTGTGACTCAGATTTTAATTAGGAATCCTTAAATCATGGTTTTTCAAAATTCAAATATTTTCACGAAAAAGGGCACATATTTTTTTAACTAGATTAGTTTTAAAGGATTTAAACATTCAACTCTCTAAGAAGTGAATGGAAACATCTACTGTGACTAGGGTTTTTTATTATAATTCCATAAATCATGTTTTTTTTTGAAAATACAACTATTTTTGCAAGAGAAGGGCAAATATTTTTTTGAACAAGATTAGTGCTATATGAATTAAACATTTAACTCTTTTAATATTGAATGGAAACGTCTACCGTGACTCTGTTTCTAATTAGGACTCCTTAAATCATTTTTTTATAAACTTAGCAGTTTTGGCAAAAAACAGGCCCATATTTTTTTGAACAAGATGAGTGTACAAGAATTAATCATTTAAGTCTCTTAGAATTGAATGAAAACATCCACTGTGACCCAGATTTTAATTAGGAATCCTTAAATCATGGTTTTTAAAAGTTCAACTATTTTCGCCAAAAAGGGCACATATTTTTTTTCAACTAGATTAGTTTTAATGGATTTAAACATTCAACTCTCTAAGAAGTGAATGGAAATATCCACTGTAACTAGGTTTTTTATTATAATTCGGTAAATCATTTTTTTAAAATACAACTATTTTTACAAGAGAAGGGCAAATATTTTTTTGAACAAGACTAGTGCTACATGAATTAAACATTTAACTGTTTTATTATTGAATGGAAACATCTACCTTAACTCTGTTTTTAATTAGAATTTCTTAAATAATGTTTTTTATAACTTCAGCAATTTTGGCAAAAAAAAGGCCCATATTTTTGGAACAAGATGAGTGTATAAGAATTAATCATTTAACTCTCTCAGAATTGAATGAAAACATCTACCATGACTCAGATTTTAATTAGGAATCCTTAAATCATGGTTTTTCATAATTCAACTATTTTCACGAAAAAGGGCACATTTTTTAACTAGATTAGTTTTAAAGGATTTAAAATTCAACTCTCAAAGAAGTGAATGGAAACATCTATCGTGACTATGCTTTTCATTATAATTCCATAAATCATGTTTTTTGGAAATACAACTATTTTTGCAAGAGAAGGGCAAATATTTTTTTAACAAGATTAGTGCTACACGAATTAAACATTGAATGGAAACATCTACCGTGACTCTGTTTCTAATTAGGACTCCTTAAATCATTTTTTTATAAATTCAGCAGTTTTTGCAAAAAACAAGCCCATATTTTTTTGAACAAGATGAGTGTACAAGAATTAATCAGTTAACTTTCTTAGAATTGAATGAAAACATCCACTGTGATTCAGATTTTAATTAGGAATCCTTAATGTTAGTGCAGGATAAGACCAAGAGGGGGTGAATTGGTCAGATTAAAAATTTTGAAATTAAAATCAAAATTATAGCAAAGTCACCGAGAGATAAAAGGAAAGATGAACAAGGGGATTTATCATTGTTCGGTCCTTCTGACCTACGTCCAGTCCTCAGAGCACCTCTGAGCTTTGTAATCCACTAATCACAATAAATCAAGCACACCAGCCTCTACAATAGAGATTCACACTCCCCCTAACAATACATAATGAAACAGAGTTTCACACTCTTTGTTTTTGCTTTCTTACCAAATTACAACCCAATAAGTTCAAGGTCCCAACCTTGAATTATCTCACAGATTTTCAGAAGATATTGCTCAAAGAAACTCTCTTAAAGAGTAAATAGCACTCAATGAAGTTCAGTATGAGAATTTCATAAATCACAATGAGACAGATGAATGACTTTAATGCTCGTAAAGATATTCGTTGTCTTTGAAATGAATGCTTGGGGCTTTTATAAATGAGAGGGATGAAGTTGCTGTTAGATAGAGTTTAATATCCATTACTCTCATCAACCAACTCTTCGTCTTCGCCATTAATGCTGTAATAAATGCTTCTGAGCAGCGTAAATGATGAAGGCTTGAATCATGCAATCTATCTGTGAGAACACTATTTTTTCTCTTTCTGTGATCCTGGACTTCTGCATTTATGAGAGCAGGTGAAGTTCAAACGTTATTAGACACGAATAAGGAAAGATGCAGAGCAGGTAAAAAGCTGCCAGAGAGAGAAAGTAGCCATTGAGAAACAATACTCGGAGTGTTTGATCATAATACTTGAGTGTTAATCAATCATTTTGAATTTTATATAACGATACTCAAGTGTTTTTGTCAATGCTCGAGTTTCACAAATACTTTTGAACTTGCTCGAGTGTTAACTGAGAGTATTGCAGAAGATTTTGAAATTTAATATGAATACTCGAGTGTTGAAATTATTATGCTCGAGTGTTGAGAATACTTTCAATTGATACTCGAGTGTTCAAAGGAAAACTTGAAGTGAAATCATTTGAAATATCATAATACTCGAGTGTTATCACTTTTCTGCCAATACTTGAGTGTTTAGATGGAAGTCGAGTATTCAAAAGTCAATACTCGAGTGTTGTCAACACTTTCACCTAATACTTGAGTGCTGTGTTTGAAGTGTTGTCTTTCATTTGAAAAACTTTTACTTGACACTTGAGTGTTGAGAACAAGCACTCGAGTGTTGTCAACACTTCCTCCACAACACGAGTGTTCTACTTCAAGTTCAAATATTTTGACTCAATACTTGAGTATTCAACCTCAATACTCGAGTGTTGTCAATACTTCCATTTGTAGCTCGAGTATTCTACTTCAAGTGTTGAGTATTCTTTTGAAAAAAAAACTCGATACTCGAGTATTGCAACACAATACTCGAGTGTTGCCAATACTTCAACACCAATACTCGAGTTTCCCATGAAAGTATTCTTTCAAAACATATTTTAACACCAATACTCATGTATTCAAAATCATCACTCGAGTGTTTGCAACACTTCATCTCAATACTTGAGTTTTCACTTAGAGTGTTGGATTTCAGAAACATTTTTAACTTGCAATACTCGAGTATTATCAACACTTCTAACAAAAACTCATGTGTTGCCTAAAAGTATTGATTTTAACCTTATGAAAAACATTGGTACTCAAGTATTAAAACACATAACTAGAGTATTCCTCAATACTTCCATACAATCTTGACAGAACTCGAGTGTTTCACTAAAAACACTTAATCATCAATAATTTAAGCTTTATAATCATTGAAATCATTTTGTTATCATCAAAATAAGGCATCAACATTCTCCCCCTTTTGATGATGACAAAACTTTATAAAATCAGAATGGAAGTATTAGCTTAAATTGCCAAAACATGAAAACAGAGAGGAATCATGATAAGAGTTAATAAGAGTCCTGAAATCATAATATCATTCATAATTTATAATTCATAAGAGTCAATACATAAAACTCAAAACATAATAACGAAGCACATAATAGCATGAAGGCACATCTGATTTTCTTTCTCCACCTTTTTATCAGCAATCAAACAAGGAGTGAAGAGGGAGAGGAAGGAGTAGGATCAGAGGGCTCTGGAACAGAAGTAGACTGAGGAATATCAATAGGATCAGAGGGAGCCACTGAAGTCAAAGGTGGTGCAGGTATAGGCTGAGGCTCTGGGTTCAGGATGGATGAAGAGAAATCAATCATAGCAAGTACAGCATCAGTGGGAGGATCCTCAGGTGATGTGATGGAGGTGGAGGAGCAGCAGCATCAGATGAAGGTGCCTGAGACTCTCTAATGAATTGCTCAATGGGAAGAGACCCTGCTGTCCAATCCAGAGACTCTGCTATCCAAGCCAGCCACAGACCCCAGTAAAGCCTCAAATTTCTCCAAGAGAATGTCCTTAAACTTGATGAGGTCCAGAGATAAAGAAGTAACAGCTATCTCCATGGTCTTTTCGGTGAAATGATCATTCACAGCCCTAAGAAGTGTATCCATGTACTGATGAGTCTGACCCGTAAAGTGAGATATGAACTCCTCGCTCATTCTTCTGAACTCAGTCTCCATGTATGTCTACAGGGCTGCCTGAGCAAAAGATGGAGCAGAAGATGGCTGTGGTGGAGCAGATGACTGAGCCTCATCCTGTCCTCTGGATGTGGTAGATGTGGTCTTCCTCTTCTTCGTAGGCTGAGACTGAACTTTTACCACATCGATATTCATTTTGTAGAAATGCTGGGCAGCAAACAGGATGGGTTTCTCAACCTTCTCAACTATGTACCAAATCTTATGAAGGTCTAGAATGTATGAGACAAGGTTGGGATATGGTACAGTCATCCTTTTGGAGTTAGAAAATCTGAACCTCCACATCTCATTGAACACAACCTGTCCAATGTTCCTCTTTTCCTTTGCCATGATTGATGTTAGAATGTGATAATCCATATGAGCCAAGTGAGTATAGTTCTTGCTCTTATTCACTAAACATCTAGAATAGATGTAGTGAATAGTCCTTTGAATCATTGGCATTGAGGCTAGATCAAAAGATAAGTTCCTTGGAAACTCTTCCCCTGGTCTTAGCAACGCAAAAATTTCTTTTGCTGAAAAATCCTTTAACTTTTCAGCAAAAGTGTGAGTCCCCAAATAACTGTTCAGATCATTGGCACTAATATTTATGGTCTTTCCTCTAATCTTTGTTACCAAAGAGTGATGAATAATGTTTCCATTATCATCTTTCAAAGAATTAGACTTCATATTTTTATAGAAAATTCTGACCATTTCAGGGGAAAAAGGCTTGTTAATCTCTATCAGTGCTCTATAATGATCCATATAATCCACCACATCTATTCCCAAAGCCTTTATATCCTCTAAGTTAACATATATTGTAGGACACAGTGCATGGTTTTTATACTTTAATTCATAATCATCATGATCCGTAATGTATAAAGTGTCTACAACATATCTGCAGGAGGCTTTAGTGTGGTTACCTTTTTCTTGGAACCCCTTCTTGATGACTCTCTGGGTCCACTGATTCCTCCTCTTCTCTTTTTCTTTGGAGCCAATTTGCCCGGAGAAATGCTTTTGGTCTCATAGTCTGAATCTTGAGCAAATGATGGAACTGGGCCAGAGGAAGATTGCATTGGAGCTTTACCCTTTAATATTGACTTGGGTTGGCCGGAGACTGATTTCTGTAACCCTGATTTCTGGACTAGACTGTGACAGTTTCTTCTTCTTCGGATGGCTCAATAATCCTCACTCTTTTAGAGGATGCAGATTGAGATTGAGAAGGGCCAGAGGATGATACTTTAGTCCTTTTGGTATGGGACTTGGTGCTTAGGAGCCAAAAGAAGGAATTTTGGTGAAGATTTGAGAGTTTCAAATGTAGAGTGTGAATGATGAGAGGCGAGAAATCTGTAGAATGAGGGTTTTTTAATGGAATAGATTGAGGGGTTTTGACAGTTAGGAGTAATCGAATAGGTTTGTAACGGCTTGGGAGAGGCTGCAACTGATCGGGTGAGAGAATCTGAGAGAACTCGAGTGAAGAAAACGGGTTAGGGTTTGAGTGTTTGACAGAAAAGGATTTTGAATATCAGATGCACCAACACTCGAGTGTTGTGTTTCAGTACTCGAGTGTTGAGGAAAAATAGCCTGAGTACTCGAGTGTTATAATGCAGCACTCAAGTATTGAGTGTAACACTCGAGTATTGTTTTAACAGTACTCGAGTATTGCCTCAAAGACGATGAACAGATAGGCCAATACTCGAGTATTACATCTGAGTACTCGAGTATTGAACCTCGCTTACCAACACTCGAGTATTGGTCCTCCAGTACTCGAGCATTGGGGTCCCCTTTCATTCAGCGAGTGCCATCACTCGAGTATTCCCATAGAGTACTCGAGTATCGCGGTCCTTATTCTAAACAACACTGCAATACTCAAGTATTGATCTCTCAATACTCGAATATTTGAATTATTAAGTTTAAAATACTTACCACACTCGATTGTTGAGATTGAACACTCGAGTATTACCTTTACTTCCATTTAATACTCGGGTATTTGACTTCCAATGATGCTCAATACTCGAGTATTGGTTCCCAGAACTCAAGTGTTGTTCCATAAATCATCACTTGAACCTGAAACTCGAGTATTTTAATATTTTAAGCAATTAACACTCGAGTAATAACTCATAACACTCGAGTGTTCATCAAGAATTGTTGAACAAGTCTTTTTCTGCCTCAGTACTCGAGTTTTGTCTTCAAGTGTTAGATTCTACACCTACAAAACTTTGTCAAACACTCCGAAGCTTAAGTCAGTAATAACATAATCATCAAAATAACATTAAATCAACATTACACTTACAATTCTTTGGGATTTACCATTCCCAATTCTCTTATGATATTTATGAATTATTCTCTGGCCAAGGGCTTTGTGAAGATGTCAGCCAGCTGAAGATGAGTATGAATGAATTCAACTTTAATATTTTTTTTTGCACATGATCCCTGATGAAATGATGTCTTATATCAATATGCTTGGTCCTTGAATGATGCACAGGATTCTTTGAGAGATTTATTATACTGGTGTTATCACAGTAGATGGGAATTTCCTTGAAAATCATTCCAAAGTCCTGGAGTTGTTGCTTAGAATTTCCTTGAAAATCATTCCAAAGTCCTGGAGTTGTTGCTTCATCCATAAAACTTGAGCACAACAGCTTGCAGCAGCAATATATTCAGCTTCTGTGGATGATAATGATACTGTTGATTGCTTTTTGCTGAACCAGGATATCAGTGCTCCACCAAGGAATTGACACTGACCACTCGTGCCTTTTCTATCAATCTTATACCCAGCATGGTCAGAGTCTGAATAGGCAATTAACTCATCACTACTTCCTTTTGGATACCATAATCTAAGATCAATGGTACCAACAAGATTTTTGAGAATTCTCTTGACATTTTCAGCATGGGATTCCTTTGGAGCATCTTGATAACGAGCACACATTCCAACACTGAATCGAATGTCAGGTCTGCTTGCTGTGAGATAAAGCAAAGACCCAATCATTCCTCTATATCTCTTGATATCATAATCCTTTCCATTTACATCTGCATCAAGAAGTGCATTTGAGCTCATGGGAGTGTCAGCACTTTTGCATTGATCCATTCCAAACTTCTTCAGTAGCTCTCTAAGGTACTTAGCCTGATTCATGAAAATGACATCTTTCTTTTGCTTAATTTGAAGTCCAAGAAAGAAATTTAATTCTTCCATCATGGACATTTCAAATTCTCCCTGCATTATCTTGGCAAATTCTTGCAAAGATCATCGTTAGTTGCACCAAAAATAATGTCATCAACATAAATCTGTACAATCAATAAGTCTGACTTTGAATGCTTAATGAATAGAGTTGTATCCACCTTTCCTCTAACAAAACCTTTCTTGATTAAGAAATTACATAACCTTTCATACCAAGCTCTGGGAGCTTGTTTCAAGCCATAGAGAGCTTTCTTTAATTTGTAAACATGATTTGGTTTGGAAAGGTTTTCAAAACCAGGAGGTTACTCAACATAAACTTCTTCCATAATAAAACCATTTAAAAAACCACTCTTTACATCCATTTGAAAAAGTTTGAAATCCATAATGCAAGCAAAGACAAGTAGAATACGTATAGCTTCCAATCTTGCCACCGGAGCATAAGTTTCTTCATAATCAATGCCTTCTTCTTGATTATATCCTTTTGTAACCAATCTGGCTTTGTTTCTGACAATGATTCCTGATTCATCAAGTTTATTTCTAAATACTCATTTTGAACCAATAACTGGACAATAATTGGGTCTGGGAACTAAATCCCATACTTGATTTCTTTCAAATTGATTTAATTCTTCTTCCATTGCAATTATCCAATCACTGTCAGACAAAGCTTCCTCAACATTCTTAGGCTCTATTTTTGAAATAAAAGCTGAAAATTGAGCCTCATGAATAAATCTTTTCCTGGTTTATATACTTTCACTCACCTCTCCAATCACTTGATTAATGGGATGATTGCCGATGTATTTCCAGGCTTTTGGTTGAGGAGATTTAGGAAAATCATTAGATTGGTCATTTTCAAAATCCTGAGAAGGTTGATTATCAAGAGAGTTTTCTTTGCTTTGATTTTCAAAACCTTTTGAAATGATAATTTCTTCATCAACATCAGATTTTGGTTGAGGATTGGTTTCAACAAACATACATGCACTGATTCTTCTATGGTACAAGAACGTTTATTGAAAACTCTATATGCTTTACTCCTATTTGAATAACCAAGGAACAAACCTTCATCAGACTTTGGATCAAACTTACCAAGGTTATCCTTACCATTATTGTGGATGAAGCACTTACTGCCAAAAACATGTAGATGAGACAGATTTGGTTTTCTTAATAGCTCATATGGTGTCTTTCCGAAAGAAGGTCTTATGTATGCTCTACTTGAGATGTAACAAGCTGTATTTAGAGCATCTACCTAGAAGACTTGTGACACTTACTTTTCTGTCATCATTTCCCGTGCCATGTCTGCTAATACTATGTTCTTTCTCTCTACCACTCCATTTTTCTGAGGAGTCCTTGGTGCTGAGAAGTTGTGATTAATTCCTTCATTTTTCACAGAAGGTAGAAAAGTCCCCATTCTCAAATTCTCCTCCATGATTTGTTCTAATGGAAACAATAAACATATCTTTCTCATTTTGGACCTTTTTGGCAATTATAGAGAATAATTCAAAAGTTTCATTTTTGAAAGCCAAAAATATAGTCCAAGAAAATCTGGAATAATCATCAACAATGACCAGAGTATATAAATTTCCCCCTAAACTTTTCACTCTAGCTGGACCCATCGAATCCATATGAAGTAGTTCAAGAGGCCTTTTTGATGAAAGCTCTGATTTTAATTTAAAGGATGATTTGGTTTGTTTTCCTAACTGACAGACATCGCATACCAGATCAATCTTAAATTTGAGTTTTGGAAGCCCTTGAACTAATTCATTTCTAATTAATTTGTCAAGTTGATGCATATTCACATGAGCTAATCGTTTATGCCATAGGTGAGTTTCATCAACTTGACTAATTAGACAGGGGTTCGTAAAATTCTTTTCTAATTCAATAGTATAACAGTTACCGTTTCTAGGAGCTCTGAGTTGGATGTTTAGCTTTTCTTTATTGATGGAGAGGTTTTCTTGTTGATAATGAAGCATTCCTTAGAGTCAAATATTACCCAGTTTCCTTTGTCGGTGCTCTAGCTCACACTGAAGAGATTATGGCATAATACTTCCACATGATACACATGCTTTACAGAAGTTCAATTTGAATTGGCAATTTCTCCAACTCTTGTAATTCTTCCTGATTGATTTCCTCCGAAGCTTACTTTTCCCCCATCTTTTGCTTTTAGGCTGACAAACCTGCTTTTGTCACCTGTCATGTGTCTTGAGCATCCACTGTCAATGTACCACTTGTTTGCCCTGGATGCTTTAAGACAAAACTACAAAAGGAAGATTATTTGGTTGCTTTAGGTACCCAAGTTCTGTTGGGTCCTCTTGTGTTAGTGTTTGGTGCCTTTGGAACATAAGTTCCTTTTGGTGCCCATTTATATGTACCAAATACTTTGTTTCTTTTGAAATAACATGATGAAGTTTTATGCCCTTTTCTGTTACAGAAGGTGCAGAAGGCATAAGGTTCAGATGAATGCACAGCTTTTTGAAAGTATTTTAAATAACTCATGTTACCTTTCCTTTTCTTCCCCTTTTTGAAATCATTTTGAGGATGATATCCAATAACACTTCGATCATTTGTTACTCTTTGGTTTTCAAAATGATATGGAGCATGTCACTACCACGAGTAAACTTTTCAAGAGCTTTGGATAGACGTTCATTCTCAGTTTTTAATTCATGGCATTTAGAGCATTCAAGATTAATAGCAGATTTCTCAGCAGGTTTTTCTAATTCTTTTACCTTCTTTCTTAGAAAAGATAATTCCTTAGCAAATTTTAATAACTCTATATGCATGCTATCATATTCATCTCGCAATTCATCATAGCTAGGTTCAGTATATACCTCCTCTGTTTCTGATTCTTCTTCTTGAGCTACTAAATAGAGATTGGCTTCTTCTTCAGCTTCGCTTTCTTCTTCATCTGAACTGTCTCCAAGATTCCTGACACATATGCTTTCTTCTTTTTGAAAGATTTGAATTTCTTTTTATCCTTTTCCTTTTCTTTGTTTTGATTTACCTGCTGTGGGCAATCTGCACAGAAGTGACCATGTTTGTTGCATTCATAACAAATGACTTTGCTTGATCCTACTTTGAATGGTCTTTTTGATCGTTGATCCTTGCGATACATTCTTCTGAACTTTCTTACAACATCTCAAGTTCCTCATCTTCTACATCTCTTTCTTCTTCTTCTTTAGTTTCTGACTCTTTCTCCTTTTCTTTTATAGTTTTGAGAGCCAGACCCTTCTTCTTTTTTATCAATGTTTGACAGTCCCTTCTTGAATTTTTGTTTGCTCTCATACTCAGCAAGGCTTTCGAAGAGGGCTGCAACTGAGTCATTGATTCACCACGGGATTCTTCTATGGCTGTGACCTTGGCTTCCCATTTGTTGGACACAACATTTAAAATCTTTCTTACTTGAGAGCGTTGATCATATGTCTTGCTAAGAGCAGCTAAGTTGTTGATGAGGTGTGTATGACGCATTTGAAATTCAATAATGGTTTCTTCTTCTCTCATCCTGATTAAATTATACTCAGTTGTTAGCCTGTTGACTCTACTCTCCTTCATTGCTTTAGTACCTTCATATGCTATTTCTAGTGCATCCCATATGTGTTTTGCTAAAGGTAGTGTACAGACTTTGAAGAAGTCATACTCATTAAGTGCTGCCTTCAACATTAGTACAGCTTTTATGTTGAGATAAACTCTCCTAAGATCTTCACTATCAAACTTAGGATGAATTTTAGGAGTTAGTCCATCTTCCACCTTCATGGGTACATAGTTTCCCTGTTCAAATACATCCCAAAGACCAATATTAGTAGCTAGTATAAAGTTTTGAAACTTTATTTTCCAAAAGGCAAATTTTTGACTGTTGAAAGCAGGAGGTCTGGTGATGGCTGCTCTATCTGTGAGAATGTGCTCGCCAAATCCTGCCATGGATCTCCCTTGAAACTATTAAATTCTTTATACAAGAGACCTGCTCTGATACCAAATGTTAGTGCAGGATAAGACTAAGAGGGGGTGAATTGGTCAGATTAAAAAATTTGAAATTAAAATAAAAATGATAGCAATGTCACCAAGAGATAAAAGGAAAGATGAACAAGGGGATTTATCTTGGTTCGGTCCTTCTGACCTACGTCCAGTCCTCATAGCACCTCTGAGCTTTGTAATCCACTAATCACAATAAATCAGACACACCGGCCTTTACAATGGAGATTCACACTCCCCCTTACAATACGTGATGAAATAGAGTCTCACACTCTCTGTTTTTGTTTTCTGACCAAATTACAACCCAATAAGTTTAAGGTCAACCTTGAATTATCTCACAGATTTTTAGAAGATATTGCTCAAAGAAACTCTCTTAAAGAGTAAATAGCACTCAATGAAGTTCAGTGTGAGAATTTCATAAATCACAATGAGACAGACGAATGACTTTAATGCTCGTAAAAATATTCGTTGTCTTTGTAATGAATGCTTGGGGCTTTTATAGATGAGAGGGATGAAGTTGCCATTAGATAGAGTTTAATATCCGTTACTCTCATCAACCAACTCTTCATCTTCACCATTAATGCTGTAATAAATGCTTCTGAGCAGTGTAGATGTGAAGGCTTGAATCATGCAATCTGTCAGCGAGAACAGTGTTTTTTCTCTTTCTGTGATCCTAGACTTCTGCATTTATGAGAGCAGGTGAAGTTCAAACGTTATTCGACACGAATAAGGAAAGATGCAGAGCAGGTAAAAAGCTGTCAGAGAGAGAAAGTAGCCGTTGAGAAACAATACTCGAATGTTTGATCATAATACTCGAGTGTTAATCAATCATTTTGAATTTTATGAAATGATACTCTAGTGTTTTTGTCAATGCTCGAGTTTCACAAATACTTTTGAACTTGCTCGAGTGTTATCTGAGAGTATTGCAGAAGATTTTGAAATTTAATGTGAATGCTTGAGTGTTGAAATTATTATGCTCGAGTGTTGAGAATACTTTCAGTTGATACTTGAGTGTTCAGAAGAAAACTTGAAGTGAAATCATTTGAAATATCACAATAATTGAGTGTTGAAAACATAATACTCGAGTGTTGTCACTTTTCTACCATTACTCGAGTGTTTAGATGGAAGTGTTGAGTTTTTGAGAAAATGAAGCTCGATACTCAAGTATTCAAAAGTCAATACTCGAGTGCTGTCAAAACTTTCACCTAATACTCGAGTGTTGTGTTTGAAGTGTTGTCTTTCATTTGAAAAACATTTGTCCGATACTCGATTGTTGAGAACAAGCACTCGAGTGTTGTCAACATTTCCTCCACAACACGAGTGTTCTACTTCAAGTTCAAGTATTTTGACTCAATACTCGAGTATTCAACCTCAATACTCTAGTGTTGTCAATACTTCCATTTGTAACTCGAGTATTCTACTTCAAGTGTTGAGTATTCTTTTAAAAAACGAAACTCGATACTCGAGTATTGCAACACAAAACTCGAGTGTTGCCAATACTTCAACATCAATACTCGAGTTTCACATGAAAGTATTCTTTCAAAACATATTTTAACACCAATACTCAAGTATTCAAAATCATCACTCGAGTATTTGCAACGCTTCATCTCAATACTTGAGTTTTCACTTAGAGTGTTGGATTTCACAAAACATTTTTAACTTGCAATACTCGAGTATTGAAATCAAGAACTCGAGTATTATCAACACTTTCAACAAAAACTCAAGTGTTGCCTGGAAGTATTGATTTTAGCCTTATGAAAAACATTGATGCTCGAGTATTAAAACACAGAACTCGAGTATTCCTCAATACTTCCATACAATCTTGACAGAACTCGAGTGTTTCACTAAGAACACTTAATCATCAACAATTTAAGCTTTATAATCCTTGAAATCATTTTGTTATCATAAAAATAAGGCATCAACAGTTAAATCATGGTTTTTAAAATTTCAACTATTTTCACCAAAAAGGGCCATAATTTTTTCAACTAGATTAGTTTAAAAGGAATTAAACATTCAACTCTCTTGAATTGAATGAAAAATCCACTGTGACTCAATTTTTATTATAATTCCATAAATAATGCTTTTTTCAAAATAAAAATATTTTTGCAAGAGAAGAGAAAATATTTTTTGAACAAGATTAGCGCTACATGAATTAAACATTTAACTACTTTAGTGAATGGAAACATCTACCTTAACTCTGTTTTTAATTAGAATTCCTTAAATAATGTTTTTTATAAATTCAGCAATTTTGGCAAAAAAACATGCCCATATTTTTGGAACAAGATGAGTGTACAAGAATTAATCATTTAACTCTCTCAGAATTGAATGAAAACATCCACTATGACTCAGATTTTAATTAGGAATCCTTAAATCATGGGTTTTCAAAATTCAACTATTTTAGCAAAAAAGGGCACAAATTTTTTTAACTAGATTAGTTTTAAAGGATTTAAATATTCAATTTTCTAAGAAGTGAATGAAAACATCCACTGTGACTAGGTTTTTATTATAATTCCATAAATCATGTTTTTTTTAAAATACAACTATTTTTGCAAGAGAAGGGCAAATATTTTTTTGAACAAGATTAGTGCTACATGAATTAAACATTTAACTCTTTTGATATTGAATGGAAACATCTATCGTAACTCTATATTTAATTAGATTCCTTAAATCATGTTTTTTTTATAAATTTAGCAATTTTGGCCAAAAAAAGGACCATATTTTTTGAACAAGATTAGTGTACAAGGATTAATCATTTAACTCTCATAGAATAGGATGAAAACATATACTGTGACTCAGATTTTAATTAGGAAACCTTAAACTGTGACTCAATTTCTTATTATAATTCCATAAATCATGTTTTTTTCAAAATAAAACTATTTTTGCAAGATCAGGGCAAATATTTTTTTTTAACAAGATTAGTGCTACATGAATTAAACATTTAATTCTTTTAATATTGAATGAAAACATCCACATTGACTCTGTTTTTAATTAGAATTCCACAAAAAAACAGGCCCATATTTTTGAACAAGATGAGCGTACAAGAATTAATCATTTAACTCTCTTAGAATTGAATGAAAACATCTACTGTGACTCAAATTTTAATTAGGAATCCTTAAATCGTGGTTTTTCAAATTCAACTATTTTCACAAAAAAGGGCACATATTTTTTAAAACTAGATTAGTTTAAAATGATTTAAACATTCAACTCTCTAAGAAGTGAATGGAAACATCCACTGTGACTATGTTTTTTTATTATAATTCCACAAAAAATCATGTTTTTTTAGAATAAAATTATTTTTGCAACAGAAGGGAAAATATTTTTTTTGGGCAAGATTAGTGCTACATGAATTAAACATTTAACTCTTTTAATATTGAATGGAAACATCTACCGTGACACTGTTTTTAATTAGGATTCCTTAAATATTATTTTTTTACAAATTCAGCAATTTTGGCAAAAAAAGAACCATATTTTTTGAACAAGATTGGTGTACAAGAATTAATCACTTAACTCTCTTAGAATTGGATGAAAACATACACTGTGACTCAGATTTTAAGACTCAGTTTTTTTTATAATTCCATAAAGCATTTTTTTCAAAATAAAACTATTTTTGTAAGAGAAAGACAAATATTTTTTTTGAACAAGATTAGTGCTACATGAATTAAACATTTAACTCTTTTAATATTGGATGGAAAGATCTACTTTGACTCTTTTTTTAATTAGGATTCCCTAAATCATTTTTTTATAAATTCAGAAATTTTGGCCAAAAAAACAGGCCCATATTTTTGGAAGAAGATGAGTGTATAAGAATTAACCATTTAACTCTCTTAGAATTGAATGAAAACATCCACTGTGACTCAGATTTTAATTAGAAATCCTTAAATCATAGTTTTTCAAAATTCAACTATTTTCACGAAAAAAGGCACATATTTTTTTAAACTAGATTAGTTTTAAAGGATTTAAACATTCAACTCTCTAAGAAGTGAATGGAAATATCCACTGTGGCTCTTTTTTTATTATATTTCCATAAATCATGTTTTTTTTCAAAATACAACTACTTTTGCAAGAGAATGGCAAATATTTTTTTTGAATAAGATTAGTGCTACATGAATTAAACATTTAACTCTTTTAATATTAAATGGAAACATCTACCGTGACTCTGTTTCTAATTAGGATTCCTTAAATCATTTTTTTATAAATTCAGCATTTTTGGTAAAAAAAACAGGCCCATATTTTTTGAACAAGATGAGTGTACAAGAATTAATCATTTAACTCTCTTAGAATTGAATGAAAACATCCACTGTTGCTTAGATTTTAATTAGGAATCCTTAAATCATGGTTTTTCAAAATTCAACTATTTTCGCGAAAAAGGGATATTTTTTTCAACAAGATTAGTTTTGAGGAATTAAACATTCAACTCTCTTAAAGTTGAATCGAAACATCCACTGTGACTCAGTTTTTTATTATGATTCCATAAATCATGTTTTTCTTTTCAAAATAAAACTATTTTTGCAAGAGAAGGGAAACTATATTTTTGAACAAGATTAGTGCTACATGAATTAAACATTTAACTCTTTTAATATTGAATGGAATCATCTACCTTGACTCTGTTTTTAATTAGGATTCCTTAAATCATGTTTTTTATAAATTCAGCAATTTTGGCAAAAAAAGGCCCATATTTTTGGAACAAGATGAGTGTACAAGAATTAATCATTTAACTCTCTTAGAATTGAATGAAAACATCCACTGTGACTCAGATTTTAATTATGAATCCTTAAATCATGGTTTTTCAAAATTCAACTATTTTTGTGAAAAAGGGCACATATTTTTTTAAACTATTATGGATCATCTTCCACTATTAGTATGATTGGCCTCTTTAACTCAGTCATAAAAGTGATTCCAGCTTTTATATCATTCATGTAGCACACTTTAATCTCTTCTTGGCTGGGAGTTCTTCCTCCAGTACCGGCATCTCTTCCGGCTCATTGGTTTTGGTTCGTACTCATGTGGATCATATTGGTTTACTGAGTAATCTGAGTACAAACTTACCTCTGTTTCCTTATTGATGGTTTATTTGACTTCTTGTATTTTGGTCATTCATGCTTGACTACTCTACTTTATTCATTCCAAGATATGGATATATATATCAAAATTTAATCAAGCATAACTCACAAGGCAATAAGCACAAGTCACAACCCAATAATGCTTAACACATTTCCAATCCAAAAAGTACTTAGCATTATGCATGAACAAGGCATAATTCACACAACATTAATCATGCATAAGGCACAAGCCCAAAACCTTTGCTCTGATGCCACCAAGTGTAACACCACCTATCTTTACCCTATATGCTAATTTTAGATCACTCTTGAACCACTCTAGGCTTTAGATATAAAAAATGAGACCAAAATAGTGAACCAGAATTTTTTTCAAAACGTTGTTACTGTTCACTTGTCACTTTTCAATAGTTTTGGACCAACTTTGAAAAATCATAATTAATTCTAGAAAAATCGAAACTGAGTTTTTCCAATTTCTAAATTCATCTTATTGAGTGATCTATAGGGAAAAAAAAATACTCATTTGACCAAAAACTTGCCCATTTGAATAATTTTATTTCGAAAACACGTGCTGTTCAAATGGTCACTTCCAGTTTTTCCCTTAAATTTGGGAAAATAATATCTTTTAATATACACATCCAAATTTCACAACATTTATATCATTTTAAAGCTAGTATTTAACTGAAAAGTTTCAGCTCAATTGGAACTCGTTTGCTATTTTTCATTGCCACGTGAAGAAGGTCAGTTTTCAGGGCCTTTGGAACCCTTTTGTCTTGAAAACTTGATTTTTCTTGCAAATTTCTATGAAGCCTCTTTTGACATGTGGTTTCCTTTCATTGCATGCCTAACTTGTCTAGCTTCTTTAAATGATATCATGCATGCATCCACATAGTTTCACCATCATCCAACTAGGTTTATAATTACATGCCAACAAAAGCTCAACTTAAACTTAAACATATACACATCTTCCAAAAATTCACACAAGCAAGAAGATCATCTTAGTCACCAATAACTTTTTCCTTACCCTTGCTTGAGCTTGTACCAACATTGGTTAATAGGGATAATGAGATTTTGGAAAATCCCAATAGCAAAACTTTCTAACACAATCATAAACATAGCATGACAATCTTCATATAAGTGTGAATTCATAAAAGTACATGTAACAATCAAATGCATATGGCCATAGCAAACAATAGCACATTTTCACACTTTCATCATCATAATTTTCTAAACAAGTCATGCATAACTTAGCACATTTAAAAAGCTATAAAGCTTAAGGTTAGAGGGTTTTGCTATCTTTTTTCTCTTACTTCCCTTGAACTTAAATCCTCTCTTGATGGACTTTCCCAATGAGTTCTTTGTGGGCTCTTGACTTCCTAAACATCCTATATTGACATTCTCATAAAGCCACCAATCAGGGCCAAGAAAAATAATAAAAAATGCAATATTCACATATTGCTCTTACAAGCCCTTTAAACTTTGAAAATTTGTTCTTTTGCTTTCCAATAGGTCTAAAATTATTTTCTTACTTTTACCCTACACAAAACTGCCTTCTAAATCCATTGGAAGCATTAGAATCATCAAAATCCTACTCCCTCTATTTCTTTTAAATTTTTGAAAAACAGAACCTAAGAGGGAAAATTTGGGTTTTCAACTTTTGCTCATGAATGCTTGTGTATTCGTGATTCCAAACCCCTTTTCCATGCATTAAGCAACACAAATACACCTCCCCTTAGGCCAAACAAAATTTGGGCAGCACCTCCCCATAATATTGAGCTTCCCATAATTTTTTACAACAACCAACAACAACCATCAAGCTACTCTTTACTACTCAAGAAAGAACTTGCAACCATTTACTACCTTTAAAATTCTCTCCTTTTCATTTTCATATCTTGAAACCCTAGCCACATCTTCCAAAAAGAGAGGCTCATTCAAGAAAACAAACCAAGAAGAAGGTAATAGAAAGTTGCTAGCTTGAGAAAAGATGACGATTTGAGAGCTTGAGTGGTGACCTAGTGTTATGGAAGCTTGTTCTCCTTTTCTTGCTTGAGAATGGCGTTTGGGAGTTTGAGAGAAGAGAGAAAATTTTTAGAACAAAGAGAGAGAAGAGGGGACGGATTTGTGGGAAGAAAGAGGAAAAATGGCTTGTTAAAAACTCCTCTAAACAATTGTGTGGTTGTGATTGATTTTTGGGGACCAAGTTGAACTTTACTTGGTTGTTATTGTGCCACTTGTCCTCTCTTTATTTGCTTAGGGAAAGTGATTTCTGCCTTCCTTTTATCAGCTTGGTTAGGCTGACTGGCTCCTTGGCTCTCCGGTTACTTGATCCGGTGGCACGCATTTCCGTAAAGTAACTTTAATCAAGTAACTTTCTTTTTACTTTCTCGGAGACTTTCTCTCTCATGTGGCACCATTCCCTAGGCCTCCTTGCCTAGGTAGCGTCATGCCCTAGCCCAAAGCATCCCGGGTTTTCCTTGTAAAACATCAGGATTCCTCGATTTGCATGAAACACCATAAAATGTGCTTCCGGCGGCCAATTCGACTTAAGGGCATGGAAAATTTCTATATTTTTCCGTTATACTCTAGCCCTCTTCTATTCCTCAAAATTCTTCCCGGATTTTCCATATTTAATTTTCTAAGAAAATTTTTTTCGGGGCTTTCGGGCACTGATGTTCTGTGTACTACAAAACTGCCTATACCGGATACGGGGTAAGAATCTTATTAAAGACTTTAGGACCCAACTAAACTTTTCTCAGTTCAGGTCTCCGGCATTTGAGGATTCCTTCTGCCTCAAATAATTATTTATTAGTCTTCCAGACCTCCAAAAATCCTTAATTACATAAATGCCACTGCATTTCTTTCTCTTTCTTACTTTCTATATGATTACAAAAAATGCCACTACCTTTCTTAATCACCAAAATGCCATCACTTTTTCTACTCTTTCTTAATTCCAACCTTACTCGTGGTTGACTTTGACATTTTTGGTCAACTTTGACTTTTTAGTTGACTTTTGACCAAATTACCAAAATATCCTTATTATTTGATGACATTTTGCGCCCTATGCCTTTTATTCAAAATGACCATTTTACCCTTGTCATTTGTGCCAAATGACCATTTTGCCCTTGGGTCATTTTTACTTAAAATCCTTAATACTAGGAACTTAGTCAATCATGATCTTTCTTGTCTACATGCATTTTCCTTTCTATATTTCCATATCAATGGGCATTAAATCATCACATAATTTACCGACTTATCCTCTATTTCCACTTGCAGGAATATACGGATATCACACGAAAGCTGCCATTGCTGCTGCTTGTATGGTAGCTTCTCTTATTGCTATCCTTTCTTGCTCTTCGTGAGCCTGGTTCTCTTAATTATCCCATCAATCCTTACTATTCATTTACCCTTAGCAGAATCTTATGCACTTGGTCATTCTGTTTTCTTACCATTTCAATCTCAATCTCCTAATATTTTAAAATGAACAATTTAATTTCCATGCTTACCATTATACTATTCCATTGTCAGGGAATATTTCATACACTTCGGCTTTTAACTTGTCTAGAAATACTTTAGAAATCAGGAATGGGGAATTCTATAATCCTGATTCCCGCACATCTCCATTTCTCTTCAGTTGGAATGGTCATCATCAAAGCCCACGGCCATTTACTGTTCTTTGCTGCACTTCTACAAGCTAGCCTAGCTTATAGGCCTCTTTGGCCATTCTATTCGGGCTAAATCACATCTTCGTCCTCAAAGAGAAGTATAGTTCTTGAATTTTACAGGTCTTCAATTTCCAAATACGCCCTATTGAATTCATGGTAACTGGATTTCCGATAAATTATCTCTTTTGGACAGACTATATAATCTAAACTTAGATCTCCAAAATGCCTCTGCATCTTGCTTGAATCTCAAGATGATACCATGGTATTGGATCCTAATCCAAATGGAGTATATTCGGGATTCTCTTCCCGTTTTGGATTCCCTTCTATTTGTGTGATTGTCCTCTTTGGCTCAATCATAAAACATTCTTTCAATGGTTGTCTCAGCCATACTTTGCATTTTAGTCTCTTCTTTAATAAGAGTTCTTTCTCCGGTAGCGGCATCTCTTCTAGCTCATTGGCTATCAAGTGCTCTAAGTACAAGCTTGTGTCTAGAATGTGTGTGACTTCTGTGCTATCATGTCTCATGCTTAACTATTCACAATTAGTCATTTCCAAATATAATTGAATTAATCATTCAAAAACGAGCTAAAACTCAAGCAATGCACTCACATACTTCAAACATCATAATAATCAATCAATGCAATAACAATGCATAAGTAGCATCACTGTGGGCCCATAAACTATCTTTGCTACATCAATGGATTAACAATGCATAACAAACTTAAGTCACCCAAAACCTATGCTCTGATACCACCAAGTGTGACACCTCCTATTTTCCCCTATATGAAATCACTTTTGAACCACTCTAGGGCCTTGGATAACTCAAATTGGCTTTTTTAGTGAACTGAAATTTTTTTCTTTTTTCTTTAAAAACTCTGTCACTAGCCCATTTTCCAGATTTCTGGCCAAACTTTTAAAAATCATAATTAATTCTCAAAAAATCAAAATTGAGTAGTTCTAATTTCTAAATTTATCTTATTAAGTGATCTATAGGGGAAAATACTCAGTGGTTCCAATTCTTGCCCATTTGAAACAGTTTATTCCAAAAAGTGCACTATTCCAATGGTTACTTCTAGTTTTTCTAGATTTTTCCCTTAACTTTGAAAAATCATATCTCTTAAAGTACACATCCAAATTTCAAAATCTTTATATCAATTTAAATATCAGGATATGTAGTATTTAACTTGAAAATTTCAGCTCAATCAGAGCTCATTTGCTAGTTTTCATTGCCACATGAATCTGGTCAGTTTTCAGGGTCTTTGGAGCCCTTTTTGCTTTGAAAACCAATTTTCTTAAAATTTATGAAAACCTCGTTTTGGTTTATTAACCCATATCTTTCATGCATGATTATTTCCTTACCATTCTTTGGCACTATTAACCATTTTCATGCATACATCATCACATATTTACATGCTACTTCATGTAGAGATTTAAGGGTTACAAATCACAACAACTTCAAATAGAGTTCAGCAACTCATAATATTTACACAAAATCCATTCAAGCAAGAGAATCATCTCCATTCATCAATGATCTTTTCCTTACTCTTGCTTGATCCTTCACCTACATGGTTAGTTGGTGGATAATGAGATTTTGAAATCCCAATAGCAAAACCAACTAAACAAAAACATTGTGAATGAGCATATTACAACTTTAGAACAAGTGCATGATCATATAACATGTGACATGTTCAAACTACATTTTATACATGCATATGGCCATAGCAAACAAGGTCACATTTCATATACATATCATTCACTTCATTCATCACAAAAATCATGCACCATTCACAACAAAGTTTCATAAAACATAAGTTTGGTTTAGTAGTCTTGCTACCTTTAGCTTTGCTTTCCTTTTACTTAAACTTCAAAGTCCTCTTGGATCCCTTCCAAGTGTGATCTTGGAGGTCTCAAATCCCTAAAGATCATGGTTGATGCGATCCAGCAAGCTGATTTATCAAATTCAAAAGAGCCTCTACAAATTCCAAGTGGACCAATCACAAGAGCAAGAGCCAAGAGATTCAAGGAAGCTTCGAATGGGCTTGTGCAAGAGGTTCTCACAAAACAAATGGCATTTGGATCAACAAAAGAGGATGAAGACTCCAAGGACGTCATTAACTTGATATGGGCTGAAAATGGACTTGCAGATCCTATTTTGGGCTTGGAGGATTCAAATGAAAGGGCTTGGACCATGGGCTATACATAGGAGGGCTCATTCTGGCCTAAATAATCACATTTTGGGCCTAAAATTCTGATTAGTTATTGCTTATTTAATTTATGCGAAAATTTTTAATTTGAATTTCAAATTAGCTAGATTTTAGGATAGTATCTATCTAGATTTTAGGATAATATCTATCTAGATTTTAGGATAGATACTATTTTGAAATTTCAATTTTATCTTCCTAGATTTTAGATTGCATTTTATCCTTTAGAATTTCAGAATGTAACCTTTATAAATACATTGTAAGCACATTCTGAAGTAGACAATTTAGATTGGAGATTATTATAAACTTTGCATTGTGCAAGTTGCTTCTTGAGGGAGGATTCTCTCTAGGGTTCTTTA
>JANTPZ010128031.1:0-28843 GCA_025593235.1 Vachellia pachyceras
CCCGTTTTGGACCCGCCCGTCACGGGTCCAAAACGGGCGGGGTTAAACAGGTATTTTAAACCGGGTTGCAGACAGGGCAGGCTTTTTTGCTCACCCCTAGCTCAACCTGCAGGTTGAGACTGCGGGCTTTTGCTGGGTTCGAGCTAGGAAAATCCTAGCCCCCAATTTGCCAGCTTGTCTTTTTTTTTTTGTTTATTAAAAACTAATTTTTAAAGTAAATTTTTTAAAATGTTAAATCTTCGTGAATCATGGAAAACATAATTGTACATATTTGTTTCAGTCTTTCATCTTATTATTATTTATGTATTAAAAATAAATATTTCTTAAAAATGTTTAAAATTAAATTATATAAAATTTATTAAACATGTTATAATTGCTAGATAATATATAAAGTTTATTTCAAAAATGTTTTCTTATAATCCAATAACTTTATTTTAATTATTTTTTGTAAATACTTACATGTTTATTAAAATTTTTATAATATATCAAATATTAAAATTAAAAAAATAAATGCACAGGTTGGCCAGCTACCCAGCCCGCCAAGGTGCGGGCCGCACAAGTCCACATCCTCGGTGATAAGTGACATGATGTTGATTACTGAGGTAAAATTTACATCATTCAAATATAGTGTCAATACTTCAGGTTCAACATTTTCAACAAAATAGTTTTTTAACTAAAAACACTTTTTGAAAAACTAACATTTATAATCAATTGAAAAAAAATTTCACATACAAAACATTTTCATATACTTACCTTATATTGTGTAAAATCATACAAAATAAACTAATATAAACACTCGGATAGAATAAATAATTGTTAAATAAATTTAAAAGTAAAAACATTAAATATGAACCATACATATTATATTTGAAATGTCTAGATTTCAATCCTTGTTGCCCTTAATGAACATCGGAACCAATTCCCCTTTCTAGGGGTCTCTAAACTGTATGATTCTCCCTTCTCATTGGTGACTCCAAGTACATTTATTTGTATATGTCTAAGTCTAAACCACCTCTTAAATATTTTGCCATCTTTTCTTCAATATAGATACCACTACAAAACTCTTCTTTGTATGTATTGATTATGAAGCTTATATTTTTTGTATGTATTGATTATGAAGCTTATATTTTATTGTATAATCACATATCTGCTCCAATTTTATTTTATGTGCTTATTGTCCATTATATGTACGAATAACTCCACCATGTTGGGTACAAAGCTAGAGGTGCGCCCGTATGCATTCATTTTATTTAAAACATTTAAGAACCGCTTGAACATTAGATTACACATTCATATATTTGACCTATTAGTGGCAATTAATTGGACTATTAATCTTATATTTATTTGTTCTAACGTAATGTAAACAATACGAAATTTCGATAAGGTGTAACTTTTTCAAAATATTATATCTACACAAAAATTTGAAATCTAAAGTAACGATTTTATATGCTCTTCAACAAGAGTAGAGCGGAATGATCTTTCATTTTAAACAACATTAATAGGTTAATTATCCTTCTTCTATGTTCTAAATAGATGGTTAGATGCGACCTATTAGACAGAAGACTGCGACAATTTCAATCCAACTAGTTATCACAATTTCACAAGCCGCGTGACCTTGAACTGAGATGGAATCCGTACATGTGAATTGACCACAAGTGGCTCCTTGAAATAGCGGGCATGTTTGGAGCGGCGTTTTGAGCTTCAAACGTGCGGCGAACAGTAGCAGAAACCCGATGGGAACACTGTAGCAATTTTCTTGGTGTTTGGCTCTCCTTCTACCTACAAGGAGCTTCTCTCCATAAGCTCCTTTTCCCCATAAGCTCAAAGTTGCAGCTTATCCACCTACCACCTAGCGGCAAGCACGTAAGCAGGAGTACGATCCAGAAGAGAAACGAATTAAGATAAAACAGACACAGAAATGAATTATAAGAAAGGAGAGAAAAAATAGTCGGATCTGCAAAGGCAGCTAGAAAATCAATCTCAGAAGAACGGATCTAACGAAAAAGCAAATAATTACCTGTATGCTTCATTGCACAGTTACTGGTACGAAGCCTGAGAAATAATTGTTAATTAACCAAACAAAAAAAAATAGCTTAAGTCAATTAGGAAGGGGGTTAGGCTGAGAAAAGAAGAAGAGCTTGAAGGTGAAGAGAGAGAAAGCGAATCAGGAAAAGAAAACAAAGAGAGAGAAAATGAAAAAGAAAAGTGTGGGAGAGATGAGGAAGGAGTGACTTAGTGAAGGCGGGAGAAGGGAAGCAGCAACGCAAGATTCCAACCACACTTGGTTCATGGTTATTTAATTTATTTATATTTTTATTAGTATTATTTGAGCCTTTTTTCCTTCTTAATTATTCTTTTTTATTTTTTTAAGCGTTATAAAATTTGAGTCATGCGTGCGGTGCCCCATGCGTGGGACTACATTGAGTTTTGCACCCTGTAAGAAACCATTATTTATTAATATTTTTATAATTTTTAATCAGTTTGTCGTGAAAAAATCTCGGTTAATAAATATCTTTAAGTTTAATTTTTAAAAAAGTTATTTATCCCACCGCTTTCCCAAACACCTTATACATTCACTTTTCTAAATAAGTCACTTCTTCCACCGCTTTCCCAAACACAAATCGCTTTTACAATCTAACTTATTTTCATATCTCACTTCTCCATAAGTCCTTCTACAAATAAGTTATTTATTCCACCGTTTTCCCAAACGGACCCAATAACTTTCTCTCATTTACAAAGAAAATTCTTCAATCTGGTGACTTTTCTGGGTCAAACCCAAAACTAGTAATTATAATAAAAAAACACAAATTATAGAAGACTTCAGCATATTAGCAGCCTTCATAATGAAAGTTCTGTAGAACCTTCAATTTATATGAAGTAACAACAATGTCAGTGAAACTCGATGGTATTTCAATCGAATTGATTAAGTTCTCTCGTTCAAATTACGAATTGGCCTAGTAAAAGAGAAAACCCGCATGCATTTTTTGGAAAATTACTCCTTTATGTTTCCTTTAATGAATATAGTCAATAAATTGTGCCCAAACCAAATACAACAAGCAATATTAACATACTATAAAAAAGAATCCTATTGGAAATAGTATTGGGGTCTGGAAGGCAGCAGAGTTCTTCTCAGAGTGATTCTTCAAATGGTGGTCGAAATAAACCCAAAAAAGGGAATAATTGAAATTATTGTGGTAATTCAAAGTCTTTCATTTCTTTTTTATTTTTGCAGTTAGCTAGGATTAGACACACATTTTCTCCGCTCACTTTTTAAAAAAGTTATTTTCGATCTTTTTTACAAGATATTTTTATAGTTTCAATTAGCATTAAATATTTTTTATATATGCCCATTTTACTAAAGGTGGTGGTAGATTGGGATGGGAATACGGGTTGGGCTCGCGGGTCCAACCCGCCAGCTAGCCAAAATTGGCGGGCCAGCCCGTCAGGGTGGCCGGCTGATTCCAGCCCACCACCTTGAGCCCACGGGTTGACGGGCCAACCAGTCTAACCCGCTTTTTTATTTTTATTATTTTATATATTTTTTTACTTTTTTTCAATCCCAATTTTTTTATAAAGGAAAAAGTAATATTAAATTCTATTTTTAGAAAATTATTGAACACTTATTGATATGATTGGAAAGAGAATCATGAAAATATGCAATCTTATAGGAAAAAATTGGATAAAAAATAGGAAAAAAATTATTTTTATAAAAAAATTAAAATGAAAAAGTTGGCGGGCTGGCGGGCTCCGGCTGGGGATTACCAGCCCGCCAACTGGCGGGTTGGCCCGCCAAGGCTGCCAACCCGTGCGGGCTGGCCCGTATTCCCATCCCTAGTGGTAGATAGTAGAAATTAATACGATGCAATAGTTTAGTATTGTAAATAAACGTAACATTAAAAATCATTTAAATTATATGACATATTTAATATTTTTATGAATTAGTTTGAAGTATCTTATAATAAGAATAAGAATAAGTATGTTCTTGTTAGTTTTTTTTTTGCCAGGATCTTGTTCATTAATAATAATACTATATCTCTATGTGTATTGATTCTTCATAATTTGCATGCAAGTTCATTTAGGTGGGACACAAGTGATGCTAGCAACCATTGGAAGGAAAGTTTAGGGCGAAAATTATTTTGTTTTAAACTAATATGTTTTTTATTATATAAACCATCATCTCAGGTTTGTTGTTTGCAGCTGTGTACTAGTTGAATCTTTACCATTTGTATTGTCAATATAATGGAATGATATGCAATAGGTCTTAGGAATATGCTTTTATATATAATATATATGAGCTTTTATTTATTTATTTAATTCTTTTGGCTTTTTTGTCCATATATAATATAATGGAGATATACATGTAATATCCAGGTTTTTGATAAATGAATATAAAGGTTAAACAAGGTCTAAAGAATAAAATAAAAGGAAATAAAGGGTAAAATAGTCAATTTAGAGAAGTAGAAATTAAGGATCAAAGTGTCATTTTCAAAATTCGAGGACCAAAGAGTCATTTTGAAAGTGGGATTAAAGTACAATTTCAATATTTGAGAACCGAATTGCCATTTTTCAAATTTAAGGATATTTTCGTAAATTGAGAAAAGTCAAATGGTATTTTGGTCAAAGGTCGACCAAAATATCAAAAAATTTCACAGTACACCAAAATATAGAGAAAAATTCACTAATCAGTAACTGAGACACAGTTTATATCAAAAAGACAAGAATAACCTTTATGAGAATTTTAAAGGTTATTTAATATTTGGATATTTAACATATAGTTAATTAAATATAATCATTTAAAATATCCAAACTCCTCATATATCTGATTTTAGAAAGGGAAAAATTGCTTGGAACTGTAGTAATCGATATAATTGTTTTTTAGAGAAAGTCAGTAATAGTTCCCTGACTTGGAAAAGGAAAAGCTCCGGAAAAATCTCGAATTAGGATTTTCTTCAAAAATTAATTAAAGACATTCTAGAAAGCCATTTGAGAAAAGAAAAATCATGGAAGTAACATATAAATTTTAGGGATTTTTAGTGACTATAAACCAATCAAATGATCAGGCAATTCCCAAAAAGCATTTTTGGCTCAATAAAATAGCTTTCTGGTAAGATAAATTAGGCAAATTAGTTTGAAAAAAGTATTTATGTGCGTTATTATATTATCTATCAGTTTATAAATGTGAAAAATTAGTTTGATAAAAATGATAAATAAATCAATATAATTAATTAGCTTCCTTAATTTCTAAAAAAATTAAGCACATTTTATATTAATGATAGAATCGAATATATAAATGGAATTTCACACAAATAACTTCGGTATGCATGACTTCTTGGAAAACCCTTCTCATTTTAAGTGAAACTCTTCAACATTTTTTCAAGTCTACAATCCCATATTTGTATGTCCATCACAAACTATAATATAAAAATATGAATATGAAATGAAAACGAGAGAAAATTCTTTTGAGTAAAATTTTTCCTTTCAAATCCCATACTAAACATGCAAGAACATGCCAGTAGTGTCCTTTTTCATTGAACCGCTCACAATCTTATTATTGATGATAGGTGGGAGATGATATGTGACCCCACAAAGTCTATGGAGATAAATTAGTTAACGTACACACACTGATATGAGAAAAATTATGGCTCCATGTTACTCTGTTGTAGGTTTAAGAAAAACAGAGGTGAACAGATGAAAGGCAAAGAAAGGCCAGCCCCATCGATTTACAGCAAATGTCTGGGTTTGTAGTATATAATTTTTTTTAATATTTAATACAAGGGTCAATTAATTTTTTAAAAATATTAATAAAACTAAATATATTACTTAAAAGTAATTTATAATGGGTTGATCATAATCCAGGATTAACCCACATTACTAACTCTTTCTGCAATGAAAAAAAAAGTTAAGCCGAAAAAAGAAAGCAAAGTGAAAAGTTCAGCAAATTTCACAAGCCACGTGCGTGACCTTCAACAAACGTCGTAGCTTCTTCAAATAGCTTTCCTGTAATTTACAGAGGAAATTATTTAACTTCTTGACCTCGCAGAAGAAGAAAATAGTATAATCCTGTAATTTTTTATAGGTCAAACCTAAAAATAATAATTATATCAGAAAAAAATTTTAATGATTACTTGCTGCCTCAAAATTGTCAACGAAGCTCGGTCGAAGGTATTTTGCAATAATAAAAAGGTTGTCTCGCTGAAGTACATTATATCCAGGTAAATGCGTGTGATTTTTAATGAGGTAAGGCAATGGGCTTAAAGTTGCATAGAAATGTGAAACCAATTTCATCATGAAGCTCACAGAACTCAAGCAGAAGAAGAGAAGCCCCATGCATTTTCTGAAATTTTCATGTAATCTTATTTGGAATTACTAGGATATGTTCCTTTGATGAATAGAGTCCACTCAGTTAAATTGAACCCAAAACAAACGCGCACACGGTGCGTACGAGCAAAAAAAAAAAACACGATAAACAACCTTAATGATTTACGAAAATGGTATAGAACTTTAACAAAAATTTACAGGACGATAAGAATCATTTTCAGAAAATTTTCATTCTCTCTTCCATGAAATACTGCTGCATTTTTCATTGAAGAAGAGGAAAGCAAATGCTTCAGGCTTTGCCTATAAATAGAACAACTGTCATAAGTTGAAGGCAAAAGTAACACAAGAAGATTGTAATTGCATCCAAAAATATATTTTAGTGTTCTTGTCGTTGGTGGTCACGCGGTGGTTTAATTTTTAGCAAGATGACTTCGGGTCACAATAAGAATGCTACTGGAGATGGTATTGGTTATGGCTCTACGTATAATTATTCACAGTGTTCTTCAACTTCGAAGCAGGAAACTGAGGTTATTGTTGGAGACAGTCTTGGTTATCCCTCAACATATAATTCTCGGAGTTCTTCAAAGAATTCGACTTCAAAGGGAACGACCAAGGTTATAAGAGACAGTTTTGGTTATGGTTCTTGAATGATTACCGGTAATCAAAGTAAGTTTTTCCCGCTTGAGTTAAGGTGTAAAAAATATCTATACAATGTTTTCCCCATAAAGTGCATTCAACACTTTATACTTTTAGGAGATGTAAAAATACCTATGAACATTTAACATGGAAGAAAAAAATTCAGAACCATTAAATATAATATAATACTATTACATATGCAAAAAAAAAATAGTATGTGCCCCGCCATAAAAAAGTAAACTAGTGTCACTCTATTTAAGGATAAAGGTTCAAAAATACCCGTTATTTTTTCAAAAAAAAATCAGTCAACATCATAAACTTTTTCCAGGTGCAAAAATATCCAAAACATTTAAAATGATAGAGTACACATCAAATGCATGAAAACAATTTTCTTAAAATAAATTAACCATATAAATAGATAAATTTTTTAGTTGGGGCTATTTTGTACTTACATATCTGTTTTAATGTTATGGTACCTTTATGCATTTGAAAATCATATGATTTTTGTTGCACCTTTATTAAAAGTTTATAGGTATTTTTGCACACAAACCATTTTTAAGTTGGAGCTTTTGCCGGTGTCGTAGAAGCCTTTTACTCCGATGTTGGAGTGTTCGAAGTCCTTCACCACCGCCCCGCTCTGTCGTACCCATCAACGTTGCCTGTCATGTTTGAATCAATGCATAGTATCTCATGATTCATGAACTTGTTATAGGCGATTAAATTTAATAATAAAACAGTTAATTTAATAATAACAACCACATCACATTCCTTTTGTAATATATATAATATTTTGATCAATGATGAGGTATGGAGATTGTCATCCTTTTATTTCTAACAATTGCTTTCTCGATTTCTAAGTGGTTTGACTATAGAGATGGAACTTCTTTCCATCATAGTATGGCCATAATTTCTCATACTCACTCATCTAGGGTCCAATAATATCTCTCTACCAATGTGAGGGATAAATCCTATCTTGACCATTCATATTCCTCTGCACGAGATTTACCAAACGCGAGCATAGCCTTTATCATTACTCAGTCAAAAGTGACTTGTATAGATCAAAGCTGAACCAAACACGAGGATTTCTTGCCAAAAGTCAGAGAAGGGTGGAAAACCATGCCAAGGGGAGGTGAGACACAGGTTCAAGAAGTAGCAAGAAGGTTGAATAAATGCAAAAGGGTTCTTGCTAAATGGGGAAAAGATACTTTTCCTAATGCAAGAAGGAACATAAACCAGCTAATGAAAGAGGTGACAAGATGCAGGGAAGGGATACTAGATGAAGGAAAGAAAGAGAGGATTGAGATACTGCTGGAAAAAATTGAGGAGGAATGGGACAGAGAAGAAAAATACTGGAGACAAAGGTCCAGAGTAAACTGGTTGGCAGGGAGAGATAGAAACACAAAATTCTTCCATTCAACCACTATCCAAAAAAGGAGCAGAAATAAGGTGACAAGACTGAGAAGTGAAGAGGGAGAGTGGTTGGAGGGGGAGGAGGAGATTAGCAAAGCCTTCTGTAGGTACTATACGGAGCTATTCTCAACAAGGGGAGGAAGAAACATGAATGAAGCTATGAAGTATGTGGAAAAGTCAGTGACACAGGAAGACAATGAGATGCTAGAAAAAGAAGTAACAGTAGAAGAGATAAAAAAGGCAGCATATCAACTAAATGGAGATAAAGCCCCTGGACCAGATGGCTTTCCAGGCGAGTTCTATCATAAAGCATGGTAGGAGGTGAACGAGGAGGTGGTTGGGATGATCAAGGATTTTTTCCAGCACAGCTCAGACCTAAAGAGTGTGAATAGTACAAATATAATCCTCATACCAAAGGTAGAACATGCAGAAAAGGTAAGTCAGTTTCGCCCAATTGGCCTGTGTAACTTTGCATACAAGATCATAGCTAAGATCTTGACAAACAGGATGAAGAAACTGATGATGAGGATTATAACTGAGAATCAGATAGCCTTTGTGACAGGGAGATTGATACAAGACAACATTGTAATAGCACACGAAGCATTTCATTATCTGAAGAAGAAAAAGAAGGGAAGTAAGGTTGAAATGGCAGTTAAAGTGGACATGAGCAAAGCATATGACAGATTGGAGTAGGATTTTATGGAAGAAACAATTAGGAGAATGGGATTTGGGGATAAATGGTTAGGCTGGATAAGGGAATGCATGCAATCAGCTAGCCTGAACCTAGTAGTGGCTGGGAAAAAAATTGCAGACTTGAACATGGAGAGAGGCATTAGACAAGGCGACCCACTGTCACCTTATCTCTTTATAATTGCAATGGATGTGCTGTCAAAAATGTTGCAGTGGCATATAAGGGAAAGGAAGTTGAAAGGAATTAAGCTGGCAAGGAAATGTCCTATACTCTCTCACTGTTTTTTTGCGGATGATGCTCTCTTTTTCATCAATGGGGAGAAGAAAACTGCAAGATATTGAAAAAAATACTGGATGTTTATTGTGCAGCTTCAGGACAAGCAGTCAACCTTGAGAAATCCAACATATTTTTCTCAAGAAACGCCAGTGATCAAGCAAAGCAGGAGGTGTATGCAGAGTTGGGTATAAGAGGATGTGAAGATCCAGGCAACTACCTAGGACTTCCTCTGCTGTGGGGGAAATCAAAATCAGTAGCTCTGGGGTTTGTGAAAAACAAAATGGCTAAGAAACTACAGGGATGGAAACAAAGGCTACTAACATTTGCAGGCATAGAAGTGTTAATAAAGGCAGTGGCAAATGCAATCCCCACATATTCCATGTCATGTTTCAAATTCCCAAAGAAGACGTGTGGTGAATTAGATAGCATGATCTCAAGGTTTTGGTGGGGACAGAAGGAAAGTGAAGGCAAAATCCATTGGAAGGCATGGAAGTCGCTAAGCAAGGCTAAGGAGGAAGGTGGTATGGGATTTAGAGATGTGGAAGCCTTTAATAAGGCCTTACTGGCAAAAACAGCCTGGAGACTTGTTCAGAATCCTGAGGAATTGTGGAGCAGGATTTTGAAAGGTATATACTTCCCAAAAACGGATTTCCTAAATGCTTCAAAAGGAGGAAAGGCTTCGTGGGGCTGGTCTAGTATCCTAGAAGGAAGGGAAATAATCAAGGATGAACTGTGCTGGAAAATAGGAAATGGAGATAATGTCAGAGTATTTTCTGATGCGTGGATACCCAGCATTGAGGGATATAAGCTGCAGAGTAGAGAAGTGCCAGAGGAGATGAAAGAAATGAAGGTAAAAGAGCTAATTGGGAACGGAGAATGGAACCTTGAAGAAATAAGGGGGATACTGAATGAGGAAGAGGTGGAAAGAATCAGGAGCATTAGATTACCAAATGATAATATCCCTGATTCAAGAATATGGCTGAGTAGTAAAGATGGAAACTACTCAGTGAAAATGGGATATAAAATGACAGTGAAGAAAGAGGAAAAGAAAGGAAGGAATGCACCAGGAACTTCATATTCTCCAAAAAAGCAGTTGTGGAAAAGCATATGGAAAATTGAAATGCCTCCCAAGATCAGACACTTTATGTGGAGGATGATTAGTGGAGCCTTGGCTACAAAAGAAAAACTAGTCAAGAGGAAGTGTGCAGTAGATCCAAGATGCCCAATATGCAAGAGTCATATTGAAACAATTGAGCATCTAATTTCTTATGCCCTTGGGCCAGGCAATGCTGGTTTGGATCTCCACTGTCTTTAAGATTTGATGAAAGAAATGTCCAGCGAGTGGACAAATGGTTGGAGGAATGGTTGGAAGGAAAGGAAGGACCAGATGGTGAAGCCACAGCACTGTTTGCCGGAATATGCTGGGAAATATGGAAGGGGAGGTGCAAGTATGTGTTTGAGGAATCAGAAGTGGAAGCTAGCTCATGCATAACCAATGCAATGAGAATGGTGAGGGACTTCAAGAATGCCACAAGAAGGGAAGGAAAGGGAAACAAAAGGCAGGAGAGGAGCATCAGGTGGAAAAGACCTGATAGAGATATTGTAAAGATAAACGTAGATGCAGCATTCAGTCATGAAAGAAAGGAAGCAGCTGTGGGGATAATTGGGAGGGACTGGAATGGGAAGTTCCTAGGTGGAATTGGAAGGAAAATGAGAGCAGAATCAGCATTCATGGCAGAAAGTTTGGCTTTTTTAGAAGCATTGAAGAGTGGAGACATATGGTGGGGAGGGGGCATACTGGTAGAAACAGATTGCCAAAGTCTGCACAAAATGCTGAGGATTAGGGAGACAGCAGGATGTGAATGGGGAAGTGTGGAGATAGTGCAACAATGTATTAGATTGCTGGACTCAGAAGCATATGGAAAGTGGGGGACCTCATGCACTGCACGAGAGGGTAACAAAGTTTCTGATTTAATGGCAACAAAGGTGATGAGGGGATTGGTTCCGCAAGGATGGCTAGATCAGCCACCAACCTCTCTGCTAAAGATGATGGAGATTGACTTAGAGCTGGACCAGGATGACAAAACAGGAGTCGGATAGTGGAGAAAGCAAAGGAATGAGGATATGCTGCGACATCAACGCCTATAGGTAATTCTAGAATAGTTTTTTGACAATTAACTAGGAATCATGATATACTTTAGTAAATAGTTGATAGAATAGTAATGATTTGTAAGTAGGACATCTTACTTTAATTTGTAAGTAGGACATAGCTTTAATTTGGTAAGCATGTGGGACAGGTTGTAATCATAGGCTTCTTTTGAGAGTTTCTTTGCTTTTCTGATATTGGTAACTGTAAACTTCTTTCGGTGATTAATAAAATGAGCCAACTTTTGACCAAAAAAAAAAGATCAAAGCTGAACGACTCTCATGTTGTAATTCATGTTAATCTCAAGTTAAAGGGTACAATCCATAGTTGTTTGTAAGTTAAGATTGTGACATGAATCCATGGAGCTATCTCAAAATGAATCGGTCCAGCACCTTGTACTCTGACAAATGTCTATAACTTTGATTAATATCTCAATATATTTCAAAGTCACAATGACCTTATTTCATATTTGCTCCGACGCAGATGAAAAGTCATGGACATTTAGGATAATCACTATAATTTATTCAAGGACAATTTATCATAACAAAACATGAAAAAAAATTTCATTAATTAAAATACCCAAAGTACAATGATTGATCTCAGGGTATAATTTCCAACAAAAGCTCTATTGCCCATGCAAAATATTAACCCTAAAAACTTCAATCAAATTTGTATGAGGAAATAACCAGGGCCTATTTGTTTCCTTGTTTTGGTGCTTTCTGTTTCCTTATTTTTAAAATTGTTTTATAAATCTGTGTTAAGAAATAAGTTTTAAAAATAAAAAATGGAAACATTTATTTGGATACAAGTTTTAAAAAATTATATCTGAAAGTAAAGATAGTCTAAGGGGAGGTTAAACTTTTAATGATAACTCAAATTTTTAAATGAAGAAAAAGCTATAGGGCGGAAAATAAATGGTTCTTCAATTTTCCCAAACAAATACAAAGAAATACAAAAACCAAAATTTTAGCAAAGCCTACTTATAAAAGGAAGAGGGGCATGCACCAAATTAAAGGGACCTATCTAAACTCATCAGAGTAATCAACAACTTTAGCCAATCCAGTTTTTGTACATGTGAATTCTTTTTAGTGATTTTAATGGTTAGTTGTCTTAAATTCTTTTTATTGTACTGTTACCTACTTGAATTTACCTTTTTAATAAATTATTCTACTTTAATTTTGCATTGATTTTCCTTGAAACAAACCCCCCCAAATTGAATTTCCATTCATCTAGGTTAGGTTTCAATTTTCATCATGAAAATTGATCTTATATTCAATTTTCATCATAATCCTTGTACTGTATATTGCATTATAGTTAGTTCAATTGCATTTAGAGATTACCATCTTGCATTCTAGTTTATGTTATTTTATTTTGTGTCTTTTTAATCGTACTAGAAAATTGAAACTTTGAAAGATGACAACCTGCTCTAAGAAAGTAATTAGCTGCGACGATCCTTTACCATATAACAATTAACCAGACTTAGCTTAATTGGTAACCAATACAACTAGGCCTCATCATCCTCCAAGTTCAGCAAAAGGGGAATGATGAAAGAAGATCTAGACAACTATAATCACAAACAGACATAAATTCGGAGAATGATACAAATTAACAACAAATACATGAACAATCTTACAACCAAAACAAAACTTCCAATATTACAAACCCTTTGATCACAGATTGGGAAGATACCTGCCCGAATAGATCTATCAATTCAAGACTCTTGGACTCCATGAATATAACGCATGAAGAGATCCATCAACGGCCACATTTCTTCATAGAAAAATTGGTTAATTGGCCTATATCACTCTAGAGTGGCAAAAGCAGATAGACATAGATAGCTATGGGAAGCGCACAAATGATGATAGGAACCGCCATCAGAAACCACTCCAGAAGATTCTCAAGAAAGCCATGGCTGAGGGTTTTGGTTAATTTGCCTATATCACTCAAGAGTTGCCAAAGCGGATTTACAAAGATAGCTATGGGTATAAACGAAAGCGCACAAATGAAGATAAGAATTACCCACTTCAGAACATTGTCATGAGAGCCATGGCTGACGGTTTTGGCATTAAAATACATGATGAATGCACTACTAAATGATACCATCATGCTTATTATGGAGAGTAATAATGTGATTAATCCAAGTATCAACTTCCTGGGCAATGACCTGTAGTGAAAATCATGTTCTGCATGGCGTGAGATAAGGATGGAGAAGAAAATAAATATGGAAGTTGAGGATGATATCATTGCAATTGCATCAAATATGGAAAATATCATGAACCGCCCTTTGTCATCCTTTAAGTAGTGAGGGCTTCCTGTATTGTCCTCAACGCCACCCGGTATACTGAATGTAGCAGTAAACACTCCAGTAGTTATAAGAGTTGAAACAAGCATGCAACAATTTGTTGTTTTCTTCGTCCATGATTGCGCTTCTTTCACCAATTCTTTATGATTCTCTGTGAATAATTGGTGAGGAGTCAAGTCTTTTGAATTCTTCTTCTCTGTGAATGATGGAGGAACTATCTTCTTCACAGCCTAACATGTTAAAGGATATGCATATATGATAATATCAATATAAAGTACTAAATATATAATAAGTTATCATACTAATTAAAAGCTATTGCTCATCTCTCAAGAGTAAGGAAGTTACGTGTGCTTGTCCATGTGTATTTTGGAGGAAAAAAGACCTCCAAAAGACTAAAAATTTATATGTAACGAATTACCTCAAACCATAATAATTCAAGAGTCATCTGAAATGCTGCTCCAAAAACTAAGTTTGGTTGATCCATTGGTGGTAATGTTGCAGCCATGTGCAATAAATTGCCATCAACAGATTCTCTATTTGGCGATGAATTGCCGTCATCAGATTTAACTTCGTATCTTGCCATTATATCTTTGATTGAGCCTATGCCACATGTGAAGTTGAAGATATCAGCTTGACGATGCAAAACTGCAATGTGAATTATGCTTCTGTTCCTTTCATCAACTTCCCACTCCAAAATAGGATAGGTATTTATGAGCAACTCTACAAACTTGAAATTCCCAACTTTTGCAGCATTAAATAATACATGTGAAGGTCTCCTTATTTCTTCAATGATCTCACCGATTCTTTTCTTACGAAATATGTTATTCCACAAGTATGTTACAAGCTCATCTTGTTGACTTTGCTTCAAACCTAGGAAACACAATATAACGATTAAATTAGCTGAGAAATTAAGTCAAAACTGAGGAATTGGAAAGAAAATTCAAAACAATATTATCAATAAAAAGGTATCATATGTCTGTTGATTCAATCGTATCACCACCTCTTTCTGGTTAGAGGTAAATCTACAGCCGTAAGTCCAAATTTATAGCTTAACGAGAACTATCAAACCATAATGGATTTAATTATTTATCCGCCAACAACGTTTCGATAAAAAACATGGGATATTGATTGGGTTCTAATGATATTATTTTTAACACCAATCCACATCATTAATTTGCTTCAAAAGCACCTGCTATTCAAGTTTATAGATCTACGGATGTATAAGAAGTGCTGAAGAAAAGGAAAAGAATTGACATGCCTGAAGGCCTTCGAGACAATATTTGCAATACTGTCTCTCCTTTATGATCCCTCTCAAAAGCTAGGCGTGGTTCCTTCTTCAACAACTCCAATGCTAAATCTGGGCAAATGAATAAATGTAAATAAAAGTGATTTATATAATCGTGTCAGATACAAGTTAATTATACTTGGTATTATAAACTTGTCCAATTTTGCAGTCTCTTGTGTGTATATTTACCATAGATTCTGGCATCGACACAGAGGAAGAACAGTAACTTCAAGTCATATTCAAATTTCCTAGAAGTTGTTCTTCGGTATAGATGTTGTGCCATTTCACTTTTTCCTTGTAAAGCAGCAATGTGAAGTGGTTTGAAATGTTTTTGGAGACCCTCTTTTTCTAGCAAGCCTGGAACCCTTTCCTCCATGATATCAACAATCTCCTTATTCCCAGATGCTACAGCGAAGACAAAGGCAGTGTTTTTGTTCACGTCTTCTGATTTCAAGCAAGCTTGTCTTTCATAGTCCTCCAGAAAATTCAACAGCTGCCTCACAAAACCAGTCTGGTTTGCTTGGGTGGCCACGTGGAGGATGGTCTCCTTCCGATTAGTTAAGTCAGCTAGTAGTAGATTATACCTATATTCCCGTTGTCCCGATTCTAAGATTCTCTTTGCATCTTTCCATTTACCATTTTTTGCTGCTTCGTACAGCTTTTGGTATGTTTCTCTATTCTCTGCCGAATCTGAACAACATGAATGAGAGATGTGAGTTCCAAATTAGATGAAAGGGGGGCTACTAGTTAAAAGGAAAACCTCAATTTTCTTGGCATTAAATGAGAATGTCATTTTTATAATGTAAAAAAAAAATAGTTTAGATGAGTTGGTTCCAAATCGCCCACCAATATGATTTGAATTCATGACCTTTTAGTTGTAAGTCAATTCTTTACCAACTAAATAAACCTTTGTTGGCAAAGACAACATCATTTACTACTAACTCCCTCTATAAAAGTTAGTTAACATTTTTTAGGATGTTAAGAAAATTAAATACATTACTTTAAAGTAATTATATTCATATATTTTTTTTCCAAATTAATTTGCGTGATTTATAAAGTAATATATTATAATGATACATATGAATAAATATTTGTAAGAAATATAGTTCACTTTCTTAATCTCCCGAAAAAGGTTAACTAACTTCTTATATTGAGTGGTACATGCAGTATTTACAATGCCTTTGGAGAAAGAGAGAGAACCTGGATCTTGTGCGGAACCACCATTTCCTCCCGTGGATCCCCTTGAAAGCAAACATCAGTTCACAAGTTAGTTGAAGTCTTTATTGATATAAATAAGATCTTTTGTTATGAATTCCATTTTTTCACAAAGTATGTTAACTATATTCAATATTACTGAGTTATAAGTTAGATCAGAGCATTCTAAATTGTAAATGAAAATGGTTATAAATTAAGTATTATTTCAATATATATTTATGTTTTTAGTGGAAAATAAATTATTATTTTTAAATGAGTGTATATATTGTATAGGTCCTTCTTGAAATTAAAAATTATTCAATGAAGATGAAATTTATTTATAGTAAATAATATTTTTCATTTACAATATGTATGTATTTGTTTTATTGAATATATTTAATTAGCATAGACATGCTTATGAATGTGAAAAATATGACAAGAGAGATTACCCAGGGACACCTGAATTTGATGGTTGAACATCCGGCGAGTTGTTTGGGTTCCCAGATACTAAACAAAACCAAGATACATATTGGAACACATGGAAATCTCTCACGCAAACAAAAATTGAACCAATTCTATGGACTGCAAAAATCATTCTTCTTTTGAACAATTTAAAGTAACAGTGATTATGAAGAAATATAAAAAAGAAACTGCAGCAGTAAGATAATAATGTAACGAAAAGGAAAAAATGGATTGTAAATCCTTACAGTTTTGCCTTAATTCTCAAAAAAAAATGGAAAGGAGGATAAGGCAATTGGAACAATGAGTTGAGTGTGTATGTGTTAGTTGATCATGTGAATTCTTTTCTCTGTTTTACCAATTCTTCGTCGAAGTCGCTGTGAATGATGAAGAATTTGAGAGTGATTTGATGATTGGGAGTGGTTTCTCAAATTTTGAGCATTTGGGAGCTTATTATTAATCCACCTAATTTCCCAAGTCATAATTTATTCACATCTACTTTGAGAGTTGTGTCATCCTCCAAGTTGTTAAAATTAAAGTTAAGGACCCTATTCAAAAGAAATGAATCGTAGGTACCTTGATATGCAATTGAGATAAACTATAAGGACTTACGAATTAATTCTTCGTTGAAAAACAATTGTTGTGCGTGTGTGTGTGTGTGAGGCTGGGAGGGAGAGGGAGTACCTTGATGATTTGAAACAACGTTTTGCTGAGGTGGTGCTGATGAAGCTGAGGAACATTCATCTCCAGCCGTTGATCCCCTTGAAAATGAACATGAGTTCAATAGTTAGTTAAGTACTTTCAATTTAAATAATATCCTTCTTCTTAGAAAATTATATTCTCTCTTTAATTTGTTATGATAGGAGAGATTACATGTCAATGTCAATAGTAACATGTGAATTCGATGATGAAGTCCCCGGAGAGTTGTTGTTCATGCTCCCAGATTCTAAACAAGATCAAAACACCAGCAGAAACTCAATACACTAGATATTACAAGTATCGGCAAAAGTCATTCCCCTTTAATAAACAACTGAAAATAACATTAATAAAGTAATAAAATAAAGCTGCCGCAGAAACAGGAGAATATAAAAAAACAATTCAAGATGCTCTCCACGTCGCGTGGTCGCTGTTATCAAAGAAGGAAAATAAACCAACACATACTTTATACCTTTTCTCTAGAGTATCAAAACTTATATTAATTTATATGATGTGATACTTACAGTGTACATAATTAAAAATGATGTCATAGAAAAACTAACATACATTTGTTATAAATGACTAACATATTTAATTATTTTTATATTTGTAAATTAGTTATGTGATAAATGTTCGAATTTATTAGTAGATATGCATGCCTGTACCAATTAAGAGAAGATATTAACTATAAACTTGAGGTATGGAAAATGACTATGGAATTAAAGGGTTTTTAATTGAGTAGGAGTAAGAGACAGAATATATGCATTGCTTACTCATAATGAATTATTCGACCAACAGTGTTTTATAAAAGTGAATGTTGGGCTTTAAAGGGTGACTAGAGCACAAAATGTTGGTAGATGAAATGGGAATGCTGAGATAAATATGCAGTCATACGAGAAAAAATATGATTCATAATGAATTTATTTGAGGAAGGCTAGAGTGGGACCTACTGACAAAAGGGTAGAAAATCATTTGAGGTAGTTTGAATGTATAGTGAGAAAGCCAATACATGCACATGAGAGAAAGGTAAATCAAGCTGTATGGAGTCAAATTAAAATTTGTAGCCAAAAATCGAAGATGACGCTTAATAAGGTTATTCAACAATCTCTTGGTTAATAATATATCTAAAGATTTAATTTTTTATTGAGTTGAATGGCATCGTGTGATCTATATAACTGATTATATTTAGTATAATAAGGTTTTGTTGTTGTTTACCAGAGTATTTACCAATCACATGGAGAAATTAAATCTCCAAGGACACAAGATCTGTCATCGGTGTGCATGTTAGAGAGAGAGAAAGTGAGAAAGATAGTGTTTTCATTCACCTTGATGGCAAGAAACATTTTGCCGAAGCTGTAATGATGTAGCTGTGGAACATCCATCTCCTCCTGTTGATACCCTGAAAAGCGACCATGGGTTTAATAATTAGTTAAGACCTTTTATATAATAAAAAATGGTCCTTGTAAGTTTGTTCTCAATGATGATTATTCCGATCCATGATATAATAAAGGACTCCTATCGAATATGTTAAAAAGAATTCTAAATTGTATAGTAAAATTGTTATAACTTAAGTATTCTTTTTCAAATACATTTGTTCTTTTTCAGAAAAAATAATAACTGAATTATTTCAAAATATATAATGGCAGCTTCTTCAAATAAAAATTATTTATAAAATACTGTCCATAAACAAATGTAAGAATGATTAATACATAACGTTGTAGATGAATATTTAAAATTACATAATAGTATAGAAATATATGTGTTTGATAGAAATTTATATATATTTATATATTCAAATAAGGAAAACACTAATGTAATTGTGATGTAACTTGAATAATTTATTAAATAGAAATTAATTAATTGTCTTTTTGTAAGAAAATTACATGGTAATATGCATGATACATATCATGCATTTCCATTTAATTTTGATATGCGTATATTACATATAGGAATCAAACCCATAACCTCCAACTTGGAGTTTCCATCCCCCTGGATACAAAGCCTTTAATATATATCAAAAAAATTTTAAATATAAATAGACGAGTTGAAGGGAAATAAAAGAGTTGGGAAAAAATGAAAGGGCAAAAGTGAACATCTCAGTCATTAACTGTAAAATATAGGGTTTCATTTCAGTGCTTGAACATTTCTTCCATTACTTCCTAATGTGAAGGGCTTATATAAGTTGATGAAAAGTGATGACTTGCCTCCATCTCCTTAAGAGATTGAGGAATTTGTTGAAGAAATCCTCTAACATATAATTTATTGTCTAAGGGTAAGAACTCATATAAATGTCTTTGATTTTGCGTATAGACACAAGTTGGAAAAAAACCGCACCCTTTTATGAAGTAGATTTTACCTGGATCCTTAGACAAATTTGAAGCATATTTGAACAATATATTTTGCAATGAGTTAATTTTTAGCAATTTTTTCTAAAAGATTTAAGACTAAATATTTACTGCTGGTAGTAATTATTTTAAAAATTTATTTCAATAAAATTTTAAAATTACAACCCACCATAACATAATAGACAAATAGTACCAGAATTTTATGGTTGCAAATTTCAGTTTCTCAGTGTAGTTTACTCTGTGTATGTATGTGTGTTGTGTGCATCATGGTGGCAAGCCGAGGGTAAGTAAGATTACACAGCCATTTGAAGGGACAAGCCTCCATTATGTTCGGAATTCGATGATTTACTCTCCAGCGAGGGCTTCATGTTTCCGGATTCTGAATATTCCAACACATGTTATTAAGTTTAATTCATAGCTGTTTGATCGGAACTTAAAAAGACGAGAATTTAAAATAAAGAATTAACAGAAGAATTTATGAAGAAAATAGAGAACGAGAGGGAATAGTGTGAACTTTATTACCTGAAAATAGAGAAAATGCCTAGCTCTGTGACCACGACGACGATAATCTTCAAGATCTGAAGCCTATCTTGTAGCGTTCAAGTGTTCAGCCAGATGAAGTCCAAGCACTATCTATCTATATATATAGACACGCGCACACACAAGGGAATCAAATTATTCAGTAAGTACCGCCACTAATCATCATCATATCAAATTCTTGTATTATAACTACCACTAATCTTAAAGTGTCGGCTTAATCCTCTAAAGTTGCACATTTAATTTAGTTCCCAAATCTTAACTCGGCGGTGCATAACTCAAGTTTGATGGTCAACATTTTTTATCGAATGAAACTAATGGAATTAATTAAGATTGGAGGAATAAAAATGTAATTAAAAATAAAGTTAAAGCTGATGCAAATATCAATAACTAAACATATACTTTAACCTTTATAAAATATATCTACAGTATATTTATCTCCAACCCCGGTAAATGTGCATCAAGACCAACCGAAATATAAACTCAACACATGTTACACTTAATTCTATGTATATTATGTATGATATTTATTGATTATTAAATAATTAATTTTTTTATTTGAGTTCCAAATTATTTTTATGCAATAAATATATTAATTTTCATAATTTACACAAGCATGCAATATTATAGCATGGGGCAAAAAATTAAAAAAGTGTGGACTCAATTTGATTTTGACATTGATCGATGACATTCCTATCCATAAATTTTATTGAAGAAAGAGCATAAATGTCACAAAAATAAAATAACAATATAATTAGAGGTAAACGAGATAATGGCTTGTCGACATCAAATAAACATATCGTTGTTTTGCCAACGGATTCAAGATATAATCGATAACGTTTATATAAATAAAAATATAACTTGTACAGTGTGTGTATAAAGCTCTGATTTGTACACAGTGAATGTGATATTAAAGGCAGGAGGTAACAAATTTTTTATCAGAAACAATAAGTTTCATTAGCGGACAATAGAAAATATACTTTACTGCTACGATAAAGTTTGCGCAAGTATACTTAACGGCTATCCTTTTACTATACTAAACGGTTAAGAATTATATGGAGGCATTACATTTCTCTGAACAAATACCATATGGTTCAGAGCCGACACATATTATTTAACATTTAACGATTATAACACAAACTGTCATGTTTGAGGCTTGCTACTGTCATTGTGAGTTATGCTGATATAAATGATTGACGGGTATTCTTAAATAACCGTCCAGTATTGTTAACGTACGTTTTTTTTGCCAACAGTATTGTTAACATACTTGACAATTTCTCATAACAACCATCAATTATTTGGTAAATAATTGACTCATTTTTTTAAAAACAGATAGAGGGTTTTGTTTTTTATATATATCCCCTTGCTTTCCTACACACAGAGAAAATATAGAAAAAAATTATAAGCAAGACATGTAACATGTAAGTACACGGCAAAAAATCAGAGTATACATAGTACAATATCTACATATCTTGTATATCTATGCATTATCTACAAAATTTACAGTCTACACACCTTTTAATATATGTACGACGTGGATAAATACATTCACACCAAAACGTATTTGAAAATTATACAATGCTGGTTTGATTAATGGTAAAAGCTAAGTTTCTTATGTAATTTATAATATACGAGATAATTACGAGTTGAGTTCTGTTCGGATTTCCACGTATGTGAAAGCACAAAGCTAATACCAATGGGGCATAGATTGTTTCTAAATGATTTGAGTTCTGTTCGGATTTCCACATATCGTTAACTTTAATTAGCATGTGCACTACACAAGATAGTGCTTCGACCAAACCACTCAGCTTTAACTTTTTATCGTGCAGCGTGTAATGACGCGGAATGTTGCGGGAATCACTATACTTTTATCAGCGTGTAATGACGCGGAATGTTGCGGGAACCACTTTACTCTTACCAGTCATCGCCCAAAGTCATTGCGCGTGTTTGTTTATCATGTTTTGAGTGATTTTTATGCAAATGCGAGACAAAATTCATCTCGCATACTTACCTTGAATTGTCTGAAATCATTATCCTAACGGTTTTTCAAATGGACACGTTGTTGGCCCAAAAAGAAGTATTGGTACATACAGTATGACCCCATTAATATGAAAAAGTATAGCTCTATCTAGGAAGAAGATGAGAAGTAGACTCTTTCCTGTTAAGTTATTGCATATATAAAAATAAGAATTGGGATTGAAACTCTCAACTAGTTGCTTAGATTTAGCCATATCTTTTTGCCTCATCATCCTTAACATGTGAATCTAACTTGACCTATGTTTAGATTAGCTAAAGTTTATGGAGGAAAAAAATGATAAAAATGATTTTATAGAATATCATATTCATAGAAGTCGATACAAAACTCATTTTACATGTTTACCTTGTAAATCATAAACTACATTGGAAAAGTAGCTTTCGCTGCTAATCCAACTGGGATCTTCTGGAAAGGTAGAAAAAATAGCTTATGAGAAACCATGATTTTTAATATCAAACCACGTTTTATTGCCAAACAAGATTGTGAAGAATTTCGTTCTCCAAACGGGATAGGGGAATATCTTCTGGAAAGAGTGTTTGTGTGACTTACACAAAATTATGGTTTTAAGGGTGAAAAACTATTTTCAATTTCGGCAGAGTCTGTCTCAAACATACGGTTAAGCTTGACCTTTAAAATCTACCATATGCATGATATATAAATTATCATTTTGATCGTACATTGTGTAATTTCGCGGAATGTTGCTGAGACCTCACTTTAGTTGTTATGTAATAACTCTCCAGTTTTAATATATTATATATATCTATATATATATATATATATTGAGATATTTGGATAGTTATCAATATAATTTAAAAGATTCTGAGTTTAAAATAATAAATCTATCAAATGGTGCGTTATTTCAGAGATTCATTAAATCATAACAGATAATAATAATTTAAAGCTTTTATTAATTTTAATTTATATTTTATTTTGCTTTCTTTTATTTTATTATCTTGTTATATTTTTTAGGAAGTAATCCAAAGAGAAGATCTCATCAAATCAAGAAATAAAGAAAGATTAAAAGAAAAACAAAAGAGAAGAAAAGGATATGTCAGTGGCGGTTTTGAGAGCAACTCTTTATATATATGTATATTGAAGGAAGAAAGGACGCCGAGACGCAGAAGGTGGGACGCAAGTTGAAACGCATGTAGATTGACACATAAAGAGAACAACATGCTATAGTCTGCAAGCTGCGTGTCCTAGATAGTCAAGCTACTTGTTTTGTGTTTTTTTGTGAGGTAGAAATTAAATCACATTGTTTACACAATTGGAATAATCTTACTATGTGCCTTTTTCTATTTGGAATGAAAGAATTTGACGCAATATTGGTTTTAATCCCAAATTAGCAACTTAGAAAAATTGACAAGTCTTATATAGAGATTAGTTAATTTCTGTACAAGACATATTGATCTCTCTTTATTTTACGCCGTACCAGATATCTCCTTTTTTTTTAGCAAATGCTCCTTTCGATATCAATAGGAGATTTTTTCAAGACTACCAAATATGATAAATAAATAATTGTATTAAACAATAAAGTTGAACTCTTCTCGAAGAAGTTAGTCTTTTTGAAAAAAGTTGTGAGGTTAAAGTCACTTTATTATATCTATTAATAATACTATTGTTTTCTTCCTTGAAGTTTCCTAGGCATGTATAAAGTGAGATCATTGTAAATTTCAGAGAAAGGCATGATTATGCTATTATTTTAGAATTATTATTATCATTATTATTTAAATCTCAGCTTTATCTATTTTGATCCAGACATTGATTCACATTAGGTTATATTCTTCCTCGCACAACTAAAGACATGGAAAAGAGACCATGGCATTTCACACGAGGGCATAGCAACAAAGAGAAATGGGTGGTCATCATTTTTCAGACATTAAATAAATAAGGAAAATCCCTAGAAAGTCATGAAGAGAAGCAATCGTCCTCCTCCACTTGGAGGAGTATATGTGAGATGTGGAACAAATTCGAAAGAGGAGTTGGAGTAAAGATGGGGAATGGCAGGATAGCCAATTTTTGGCTTGATAATTGGTCCGGAGCTAGTTAATTTGGTTCCAGGCACTGAGGAAATAATTGATTCGAAGGAAAGGGTTGTCGATTCTACCAATGAGAATGGAGAATGGGATGCTCGGAAGCTAAGTGCTTGGTTTCACCATCAAACTATTGATTGCATCATGAGTGCTCACTCGCCTCGTGAGGAGAGAGGAGAGGATATTTATATTTGGAAACCCGTCCACAGATGTTCATTTTTCTGTTAATTCGGATCTACATTGACCTTCATCTTTCCCCATCCTAGTTTCTCCCATTCCAACCTCCTCTCCTTATTCCCTCCCCCACCTGCTCTCCTTGCATATTTTCCTTTAGCAGTCCAATACTCATTCACCATCCTTATTGCTCCCTCAACACATCTCTCAGGGGCTACCTCACAATGCTCGAAAGTATACTTACACCTAGCTTTCCAAATTCCCCAACACAAGGCAGCAATCAGAGCACGGCCATAATCATCTGGCCCCTCATTTGTAACTATCCTTTCTTCTAGCCACCTATTCAGTCTGGCCATGCTCTTTTCTTCAACTCTAAGTGTCAGTGGGGATCCATACCAGCAGTGCCTAGCCTATGGACATAAAAATAATACATGTTCCACAGACTCTAACTTAGTTTTACAGATTGGGCAAGCTGGAGACTTAGCACACCTCCTCCTATATAGGGCCTCTCTTGTTGCTAATGCACCAGTTGCTGCTCTCCACATGAAATTACTTACTTTTGGATGAATTTTAATCTTCCATAGTTCCTTCCATAACTTCTTAGAGGGGACATATGAGCAGCTTGCTCTCTTTCCTTCCTCGACAATCTCTTTTTCCATTGCCACTTTGTATCCTAGCTTCACTTTGTAAATCCCATCTCTACTCCTTCTCCAGATTGGCTTGTCTTCAACATGATTTGCTGGGATATTCACTCTTATAATCTGTTGTTTGTCTTCCTCATCTATTATATCCCCTATTTCTACAAAATTCCACTCACCATTTCTCATGATCTCGCTTACCAACTTTTCCTTCATTTCTTCATTTAGAGGCCTCTCCTTCAGCTTGAAATTTTCACATGTGGGTATCCATTTGTCAAGGAAAATTCTGGTTCTCTTCCCATCTCCTATTTTCCAAAACAAATCGTCCAGTAGCAATTCTCTCCCTTCCAAACTACTGCTCCATCCCCATGAGGCCTTATTTCCCTTCTTTGCTGTAAGGAAATTACCTTTAGGGAAGTAAATTCCTTTTAATACCCTACACCACATAGCTTCTGGTTCCTGGATCATTCTCCAAGCAGATTTTGCCAAAAGAGCTCTGTTAAAATTCTCAAGGTTCCTGAATCCCATTCCCCCTTCCCCTTTTGCGGTGCTCAGTGAATTCCAAGCCTTCCAATGTATCCTTCCCTCTTCCCCTCGCTATCCCTACCAGAACTTGGAGATCAGACTATCCAGTTCATTACATGTCTTTTTTGGGAATTTGAAGCATGACATAGGGAACACTGGTATTGCCCTTGCCACTAATTTAATCAATACCTCCCTCCCAGCAAAATTAAGCAACTTTCCCTTCCAGCCTTGAAGCTTCATACACATCTTGTTCTTAACATAAGCCAATGCCCCTGTTTTTGCCTTCCCCCATACCAATGGCATACCCAGATACCTGCCTGGGTTGTTACTGTCTTTTATGCCCAGGCTCTCATATACCTCGGCCTTGTCCCCACTGTTTGCATTCTTGGAGAAGAAGATGCAAGATTTGTCAAAATTTACCCTTTGACCAGAGGCCTTGCAATAGCAATCGATTATTCTTTCTAGAACCATACAATTCCTTTTTTTTTTTTTTTGCATTGATGAAGAACAAGGCATCATCTGCAAAAAAGCTATGAGAGATCATTGGGCAACTTCTTCCCAACTTTATTCCTTTCAGCTTCTTTTGATCAACATGTCCTTGAACCATCCTTGATAATACATCTGTTGCAAGAATAAACAAGTAAGGAGAGAGGGGGTCACCTTGTCTTATTCCTCTTGACATGTCTAGATCTGCAACTTTCTTTCCTGCTATCACCAAATCCAGCTTAGCTGTTGTCACACAATTCATTATCCATGCAATCATTTTGTTGCCAAAGCCCATTTTCTTCATTACCTCCTCAATGAACTTCCATTCAAGCCTGTCATACGCTTTATTCATGTCCATTTTAACTGCCATCTCAACCCTCCTCCCTTTCTTCTTGTTTTTGAGGTAATGTATGACTTCATGTGCCACCACTATGTTGTCTTGGATTAGTCTTCCAGCCACGAAAGCCCTTTAATTCTCAGAGATCACTATAATATCCCAAATTTCGTAAACAGAAATAAAGGCCAAACTGATGAATTACGAAAGGGTTTAAGACCCATAGAAAAGAAAAATAGAAAGGAAAATGCCTAAATAAGAAAGTGGATAATCGACTAAGTCCCTAGCCTTTAGAAGTTCAAGTAAGAATGACCCAAGGGCAAAATGGTCATTTGACACAAATGACAAGGGTAAAACGGTCATTTTGAATACAGAAGCCTTGGGCATAAAATGTCATCAAATAATAAGGATATTTTGGTAATTTGGTTAAAAGTCAACAAAAAGTCAAAGTTGACCAAAAATGTCAAAGTCAACCAAGGGTAAGGTTGGAATTAAGAAAAAGTAGAAAAAGTGATGGCATTCTGGTAATTATGAGAAAAGTAAGAAAGGAAGTGACATTTTCGTAATTATGGACAAAGTACAAAAGGCAATGGCATTTTCGTAATTAAGGATTTTTAGAGGACTAAAAGACTGAGAAATAATTATTCAAGGTAGCAGTAGTCCTTAAATGCCAGAGATCCAAACTAAGAAAAGTTTAGTTGGGTTATAAAGTAATTAATAAAATTATTACCCGGTATCCGGTGCAGGCAGTTTCGTTGTACGGAGAACAACAGTGCCGAAAAGTCTGAAAAAGTATTTTCTTAGAAAATTAATTATGGAAAATCCGGGAAGAATTTTGAGGAACGGAAAAGAGATTGAGAATTAGGGGGTGATGTGGCTCAATGAAGATCAAGTATTTCCAACTTGGTCCCCAAGTTTGAATTTCCATCACACAAATTACAAGAGACCACATTAAACTAAGCAAACCTCTCTCTCTCCCCCTCACAATTTCATCCTTACCTCTCTTTCTTGCAATCTGAAATTGCTCTCCCTTCTCTCTAGAAAACACTCCTCCCCAAGCAAGAAAAAGAAGATCCAAGCTTCCACAGCACAAGGTAAAGTGTTCTTGCAACCTAATCTCCCTCTTTTCTTAAGTTTGCTACTACTACTACTACCTTCTCTTGAGTTGTTCCTTGAGTGAGCCTTTCTTTTTTAGGATGATGGCTAGGACCTCAAGAGATGAAAATGGAAAGGAGAAGGTTTTAAAAGTAGTAAATGGTTGCAAACTCTTCCTTGAGGGGTAAAGGATAAGTTGTTGGTTGTTGTTTTAAGTTGTTGTAAAGGTTTTTGGAAAGCTCATTATTATGGGGAGGTGCTGCCCAAATTTCTTTTGGTCTAAGGGAAGGTGTTTTTGAGTGTATCAAAGTTAATAAAAAGGGTTTTGGAAGCAAGGAAACACATGGTTTCATGAGCAAAGTTAAAAAAACCCTTACTTTCCTTATTTTTGCTATTTTCGTCCAAGTTAAAGAAAAAATAAAAAGGCTGTATTTTTAGCATTTTGATGGCTCCATTGGCTTCAAAATGATGTTTTGTGTAGGGTAAAGCTAAAGGATGGATTTTTGAAGCTTTAATGGCCATAAAAATTAAGTCTTGAACTTGTAGGACACTTAGAAAACCAAAAAGGGGGTTTTTATGTGTTTTGCAAGTTTTGTTGCATTTTGAGGATAGCATGTTTATGTGGATGTTATGCCATGATTTTTAGGGGTTTAAGAGTTCCCAAGAGCATCTTGAAAAAGAACCAAGAACACTTTGGAAATTGGATTAAAGGAAAGCTAAGATCTTAAGGTAGCAAAACTACTAATCTCCTTTTATGTTTATGAAAATGATTTGTGAATGTTACATGAACTTTTATGATGAGAAAGGTGCATGCTTTGTGTATGAAATGTGACTTTTGTGTTATGGCCATATGCATATTCAAGTAAAGTTTATGTATCACATGTTTAGATGTTCATACACATGCCATAAAGTTATGTATGCACATTCACAATGCTTTGATTATGTGGTTTTGCTATTGGGATTTCCAAATCTCATCCTCCCCCAACTAACCATGTAGGTGCAAGCACAAGCAAGGGTAAGGAAAAGGTTCTTGAACCTTGAAGATGATGATGCATATGCTTGCTTGTTTTGTGTAAATATGCAAGATGCTATTTTTCTTTGAAGTTGTTATGGTTGTAATAAAACTACAACATGAAGAACATATGAATATGGGATGATGCATGCATGATCATGAGCTAAGAAGGCTAAATAAGGATAAGAAACTAATCATGCATGTTAGAGTTAAGAT
>JANTPZ010128032.1:0-12757 GCA_025593235.1 Vachellia pachyceras
AAAACTAAAGAGACAAGGTAGCAAGACCTTCTAACCCTAAGCTTAATTGCTTTGAAAATGTGTATGAATTATGCATGACTTGTGTTAAAAATTTGTGATGATTGAAAGTGTGAATATGTGCTTTTGTTTGCTATGGCCATATGCATTTCATTGTTACATGTTGCACTTTTATGAATTCACACTTATATTGAAAGTTGTCATGCAATTTTATAATGTGTGTTAGAAAGTTTTGCTACTGGGATTTCCAAAAATCTCACCCTCCCCCATCAACCATTTTAGGTGGAAGCATACTCAAGGGTAAGAAGGAAGTGAATGATTCTTGAAGCAAAGTGGATATAAAATGTTGTGGAATATGTTATGTACTTTATGTTGTGATGTTTAAAGTTGTAATGTAATATGTAATATGACTTGGGTATGTATCATGGACTTATGATAATTTGTGGATGCATTAAGAGTACCTAATAATATAGGATAAAATAGTTAAGAAAAGTTTAGGAATCAAAGTGATAAGTGATGAAGTTAAGTAGGGCTGAAATTTGACCAAGTGCTGGAAGTAAAGTTGGTCATTTTCCCTACTTTACTCTGTCAGGAAACAGAGTAATTGAACTTCAAATAAGTTGAACTTTATGGAAAAATAGTTCACATTTCAAGGTTTAAAATGAGCCAAAGATCACTGGAATTGTAATTTCGTACAGAAAGTTATGACTGTTAAAGTTGACAAAAAATCACAGAAAATCCTGGGAAAATGAAAAATTACCATATGAACAGTACATTTTCACGTAAGAATCTGCACCAATTGGACTATTTACTGTTCAAATGAATATTTTTCCCTCATAAAGGAATTTGTAAGCTTCAAATAGAAGTTGGAACCACTCGATTTCGATTTTTCTAGAATTAGTTATGAATTTTCAAAGTTGGCCCGAAAAACTGTGAATAGTAACTTTCTTCAAAATGAAAGTTTTCAATTTGGTCCCTTTTCAAAATGTAAGATGTTTGAGGCCATTAAGTGGTTCCAACTCATCATAATGGAAGCTAAGAGGGATAAATAAGAGGTGTCACAGTTGTAAAAGACTCCTTGTGTTGTAAGGAGTATTTTGATGTATAGCTTGTGGTTGTGTGGCTCTTGTTTGATGATTTTAACCCTAAGGGGAGATGCTGTCAAAATTTCCATTTGATATGGCAGAGTTGTATTTGAGCCAAACAACACATGGAAAACTAGTATGGAAGCAAGAAATGGTGATTGTATAAGTTGAAAGTCTGAAAAGAAACATTTTTCTATTTTTGGAGAATTTTCGTCCAGATCTGGAAAGTGGATGAAGAAGTGTTGTTTTGATGATTTTAATGCTTTCAATGGTTTAAAATGAGTTTTTTTGTAGGGTAAAAGTGAGCATAAGTTTAGGGAAGCATTATAACACATTAAAGACAAGTTTGATGCCTTAAAGCTTATGTAATTCAAGAGGAAGTTTAAGGGAGTTTTACAATGATTTTTGCAATGGAAATGGCTTATGTTTAATGTCCATAATGATTTGAATTATGTAGGCAAGAGTTTGGTGAAAGGGATTAATTTCTCAAGTGATCAAGAAAGCATTCAAGTTAAGGAGAAATTAAGAGCTAAAGGTAGCAAAGTTTTATAACTTTACTCAACATTGTTGTGAAATGATCTTAAAAATGGGCATGACTTGGTGATAATTATTAAATTGTTGAAATGTTTTTATGAGTGATGTTATGCTATGGCCATATGCATATGCTTGTTACACATTTTACATTGTTACACATTTCTACTTGAATTTAAAGAAAATGTCATGCAATATTTCTATGTATATGAGTAAGCTTTGCTATTGAGATTTCCCAAAATCTCATTCTCCCCCACTAACCATTTTCTAGGTGGAAGCTCATACAAGGGTAAGGAGAAAGTAAATGATGCTTGAAGCAAGATTAGTGTATGCTTTTGATCATATTGTGGTGATGTAAAGTTAATATTACATTAATTAAAGATGTTATGTAAATGTGTAATCTAAAATCCTACGTGTGTGGTTGTCATGGAGTAGCTTTAAGTGTTCCCAAATGCATGATTAAACATGATCAAAAGAGGTTTAGAAGTTAGTATGCCTAATTATGAAGTTATGAAATAACAAGTTTGACTAAATGGTAATTGTAAAGTTGGTCAAACCCTGTACTTTTGCATGACGTGAAACAGGGTAAATAAACTCCAAATAAATTGAATTTTTCCAGTAAAATATTTCATGCTGCAAGATTTAAAATGAGCCAAAGAACACTGTATTTGGAGTTTTGTACAAAAAGTTATGATGTTCCAAATTTGGATAAAAATCACTAGAAAACCTGGGAAAATTGAAACCTTGCCAAATGAACAGTGAATCTTTGAGAAATAAAATGTATCAATTAGGATAGCTAATGACCTAATGAGTATTTTCCCCATAGAGGAACGTATAAGCTTCAAATAGAAATTGGAACCACTTGATTTTGATTTTTCTAGGATTAGTTATGAATTTTCAAAGTTGGGCCAAATTTTTGTGAATAGTAACTCGAAAAATGAAAATTTTCAAATTTGAGTTCTTTTGATTTTTAAACTATTCAAGGCCCAAAAGTAGTTCCAAATGGATTTAAATTGAAGCAACAGGTTTAATTAAGGTGTGTTACAAGATGCATACTGTTGACATGGATTCTGAGGGCGACTCGGTGATGGATGGGCTAGGATAGATTGTTTTTTCTTTTTATTTTTGTATACAATTGTACTAGATGGATTTTCTGAACTTTGTTATACAGCTACATAGATATATCTCGTTGCATTCTTGCATGATTTTCAGGTATTGCTTGTGAATTCCTTGCTTTCACTGTTTTTAAGTCTTTCCCTTTAATAATTAAGGACAATGCTTGAATTAAGTGTGGGGGGATTTAGGATTTAGGGTTTCCCAAGGTTTACTTTGAATTTAAAAATGCAATTGGAATTTTTGAAGGTTAAATGTTGGGTCATTTTGTTTAAAACATTGGAAACTTTTAGGTTTCTTAAAATTTTTTGCAAAAAAAATTGATTTGTAAGAGGTTTTTAACTACATTTTTGCTCTCAGACCACTTTTTCCATGACCAAATTAGTCATTCGCTGCGACATAAGTCAGTCAAATAAAGCAACTCACCTCTGGGGTGTGTTTCACCGTGACCATCTTATGGTTGCACCGTAGCAAAACCACTTGCACAAAGAACCACCCTCTCGGGTGTAGTTCGCCGCGACCAACTTTGTTGTTAGCCACGATGAAACCTTCAGTGCAAAAAAAACACAAAACAAATTTTTGAATTTCAAAATAAAAGGTTCCTCTTAACTTTATGCCTTTAATACTCCTGAGCATACATCATGTACTTTGATTTTCATGGATAGTGCATTTGGGAATTGATTCATGATTCTAAGAGATAAAAGCTTTTGGTTAACTGCATTTTCAAGTTATTAACAAATGAGTAGTGTTGATGCAATTTTAAGTAGACTCTTTGCATTTTTAATTCTTGAGACTGTCTAATTGAGACGTTAGCCTTATCGTGAGGATAATTGGGCCTAACTTCCTTTGATTAGTGTGGGTCTATCTTAATTTTTAATCTCTCTAGAGCTTGTCTTGATTATATTAATTAAAACTTTATGATCCAATATTCTGTGAAAATGATAGATGCCTTCATTTCAAAACCCCTTCATTTTTTTTCCCAAACACAAAATCAATACAATTTAACCGTTGCCACCCCTTTGAGCAAATCATTCTTGGAAACCAGCATTGGAAAACTATATCTTTATATGCAAGCATAATTTTGGTTAATGTATGTATTAATCTTTGTTGCTATAAAAAAAGAAAAAAAAAGGAAGAAGAAAAGAAGAAGAAAGAAGAGAAAAGAAGAAAAGAGAATAATAAAGAGAAATTTGTTGCTAAAAATTTATTCATATGCTTAAATACATATTTCTCTAAATTCTTGCATGGTAAAGGCATTGATATGTTTAGCTTTCCATAATGATGTGTATTCAAGAACTTCTTTCATAACTCCATTTCATTATCTTTAACCTCCATTATCCATCTTAAACCCCTAAAGCCCTCTTGATTTACATTGTATTGATCTTGTGGCAGAGAGGTAGAATAATTACAAGCTTATGGTAGAGATTTAATTAAGAAGACCATAGTGAAATTGTCCTTGCTAAGTGAGATGAGAGAGAAACACTTTTCCCTTTTGAGAGGAAGTCTCTTTTATTCAGTCTTCTGAATTGAACTCTCTCAGGGATCCATTTACTATTGTCTCTGCTTGTTAATTCCTTGATAAATGCTTTTACTGAATTCTATAGTCCTGTACTCATGTGGATAGATTTTGAATGCATTGATCATTTAAAAGTTTTTTAAAAGCTTTGTCCAGGAGTACATAGGTTTAAGTGTGGGGGAATTTGATTGAGCTTTATTTCTTTAGTACTTTGGCTTGAATTTCCAAAGCATTTAATGCATTTTTAGCCCATCATGACCCTTCTTGAGCTTAATTTAGAAACTAGAGTTATTGATATTGATTAGCTTGATTTTGGGTGCATTTGCCATGAAAAATGATACATTTGCACTTAATTATAATCATGAGCAAGCGATACTTCAAATATTTTCTATTTCATTTCAGGAACTCTAGCAAGGGACATTTGGAAGCACCTTTGGAACATTTTATCGTGGCCACAGATCAAGCAGGCGAGCAAGAACCTCGGGAGAGGTTCACCGTAGCGAATATAGCGTATCAGCATTATATCAGGCTCCAAATGGAAAGAATAATTGATCCACGTCTTGGACCTGACTTAGAGCGGTTAAGAGACCCTCTTTAGGGTAAATTTTGAAAGGAACCATGGGGAATACAGCCACCACCATCTAAAAACACTCTCCTCTCATCTTCTTCCATTTTCTCTCATCTTACCTCACTCATAACCCTAGCTTCACCTCATTTTCATCTTCCATACCATCATGTACTCCCATTCTTCCATCTAGAGCACTGAGCTGCTTGCTGTGAGCAACTATACCTCTCCCTTCCTCTTGGAGATGGAAATAGCTTGATAAAAGGGGAGTAGTAGTTTTAGCCTATTTTTATGTTATAGATTACATAGTTTCTGAGTTAGGACTTGTGATTTGTACTTAAATACTTGGTCTCGGTCAAGCCAAACTTAGATTACTTGTGTATTGATTTTGCTTTGCATTAGACTTGGCAGCGTGAAGTCTCATTTCTACATATTCAATGAAATCTTTGTTGCTCTCTTTTATCTTCCTAGTTACGCTTGATATCTGAGGTAATATTGTATTGAATTGGATGTTTACTTGGCAATTTCTTTACACACACTAAGCATTTTTAAATTATTGCATAGAATGGAGTTCATTGCATGGAATTTCTGAGCCGGTGAGTTGTTGGGGTTTTATTACGAAACTTAGTGGGAAACTACTGCTTTACCTCATGTTTTGTGAACTATGAAAGCTTGAAACATTTCCAAAGGGAATTCATTATAAAACATCTTTTGCGTTTTATAATCTGTTTTCATTGCATTCCCAAAAATCCAAAAATCCCAAAAAGAAACTTTGTTTTATATTTCAATTTCAATTCTATACAATTTTGAATCAAAAACGGTTTTTACTATCAAAGCAAACTTAATCACAAGCTAGCTAAATAGTTGCGCACAAGGCTCCGTAGAGAACGACCCTGGGGTTGCACCCTATAATGCAATCCTTGGAAATCCCAATTGTTTTGTTTCGTTTCCAATGCCTAACAATGACAAGTTTTTACGCTATCATCTGCGACCGAATCAGCTACTAAATATTGTGAAAATAAAAAAAATTCATTAATAAATTAAATTTTAAAATCAAAAATTAATTTGTTTAATTTTTACCAAAGATAATTAAAAAAATTTATACTTTATAAATTACTACTAACTACTCAACATACATAATGAGTTCTAAAACAATAAAATATACATACAATTTAAATAAAACATCACAAAATAAAGTAATAACATGAAATATGAAAAATAAAAGTAAAGTGAGACAAAAAATAAATACCTGAAAACAAAAACTAAACAATATGAACAAACAATATAAGCAACTAAAAAAACATATAAACAAAATAACAACAATGAACTAATTCAACAGAAAAAAATAGAAAAAGAAAATGATCAAAGGAGAGAATAAGTTATCATAATAGGGAAAAGTGGCAACGAGGATACCGGAATGGGGAAAGTGTATCTATAGGGTGTCTAGCTTGAAATAGCAACGGTTTAGGCGACGGTATGTTGCAGCAGTTTGAACTAGTAGCAGTTTAGGTCCCAGTAGTTTGTAATGGTTTACTTAGCAGCGGTGTTCTTGGTAGCGATTATGTGAATTTGCAGCGGTTTTGAAACCACTACAAATACGTGACATATGAAAAAATAAAATTAAATATCCGAACCACTTAAAATGACGGTGGTCCTCTTTTTTCCTATTTTCCATCAAAACAATTTGTCTGTTATCCAAATTTGTGCTTCTCATCAAGAAATTGGAGATGACCGATGAAACACCACTTCCTACTATATAGAAGGCGCAATAGCTATACGTCAAGGTTACACACGAGATAAGCCATTCCATTTGGTAAACATTGTCATGAACCCCAAAAGCTGTTGGAAATTGTGCCCTAGGGCCAATCATTGTACTTTGCACATTATTTATTTTAATATATTTTCTCCATTTAATTATCATAACCTTTGTATGTTTATTATGATAATTGCATCCATGGGCAAATTATGAATATTGTCCTAAATGTCTCCAGTCGGTTATCATGTGGGAACAAAGATAAAGTAAGACTAGTATGACATTGATAAGGTATGGAGATACGAGTCAAAGTTATAGGCACTTGTAAGAGTACAATTTGCTGGACCGACCCGCTATGAGAAAGCTGCATGGATTAAGTCATTGGCTTATCTCATATGTAATCACGTCACAATGCTCTTTGACCTAAGATCATCATGAATTCCTACATGATAGTCACTAAGCTTTGACTTAGTCAAAAGTCACCTTTGACTGGGTGGTGATAAAGGCTATAATCGGGCTTAAGGGTTTTCATGTGGAGGAATGTGAATGATCAAGATGGGATTTGTCTCTCACATTAGTTGAGAGATAATACTAGGCCCCTCGATGATTGAATATGAGAAATGTATGGCCATACTGTAACGAAAAGGGGTTTTTTCATTGCTATGATCGGACTACTCAGGGATCGAGAAAGTAATGGTCAGGAATAGGAGGATGACGTTATCCATGCCTCATCCTTAAACGAAATAGCGTGTGATAAAAGGGACGTGATGTGGCTGCGTGAAAGGTTGCATCGTATTAACGATCCCCGTATGATTTGTTGATGCCTTATTTTGATGATAACAAAATGATTTCAAGAATTATAAAGCTTAAATTGTTGATGATTAAGTGTTTTTAGTGAAACACTCGAGTTCTGTCAAGTTTATGTGGAAGTATTGAAGAATACTCGAGTTCTGTGTTTTAATACTTGAGTATCAATAGTTTTCATAAGTTTAAAATCAATACTTTCAAGCAACACTTGAGATTTTGTTGAAAGTTTTGACAATACTCGAGTTCTTATTTTCAATACTCAAGTATTGGAGGTTAAAAATGTTTCTGAAATCCAACACTCTAAGTGAAAACTCAAGTATTGAGATGAAGTGTTGCAAACACTCGAGTGATAATTTTGAAAACTCGAGTATTAGTGTTAAAATGTGTTTTGAAAGAATACTCCCATGTGAAACTCAAGTATTGGTGTTGAAGTATTGGCAACACTAGAGTATTGTGTTACAATACTCGAGTATCGGGCTTTTTTTCAAAAGAATACTCAACACTTGAAGCATAACACTTGAGTTACAAATGGAAGCATTGACAGCACTCGAGTATTGAGGTTGAATACTCGAGTATTGAGTCAAAACACTTGAACTTGAAGTGGAAAACTAAGTTGTGGAGGAAATGTTGACAACACTCGAGTGCTTGTTTTCAACACTCGAGTATTAGATGAAAGTGTTGACAATATTCGAGTATTGATTTTTTAATACTTGAGTATCGAGCTACATTTTCTCAAAAACTCAACACTTCCATTTAAACACTCGAGTAATGGACAACACTCGAGTATTATGTTTTCAACACTCGAGTATTGTGAGATTTCAAATGATTTCACTTCCATTTTTCTTCTGTATACTAGAGTATCAAATGAAAGTATTCTCAACACTCGAGCATAATGATTTCAACACTCGAGTATTCACATTAAATTTCAAAAACTTCTGCAATACTCTCAGTTAACACTCGAGCAACTTCAAAAGTATTTGTAAAACTCGAGCATTGACAGAAAATACTCGAGTATCATTTTACAAAATTCAAAATGCTTGACTAACACTCGAGTATTATGATCAAGCACTCGAGTATATTTTCTCAACGACTATTTTCTCTCTCTGACAGCTTTTCACCTGCTCCGTATCTTTCCTTATTCGTGTATAACAACGTTTGAACTTAACATGCCCTCATAAATGCTGAAATACAGGATCATAGGAAGAGAAAAACACTGTACCAACAGACATATAGCATGAATCAAGACTTCATCATCCACGCTACTCAGAAAGCATTAATTGCAGCATTAATGGCCAAGATAAAGAGTTGGTGGATGAGAGTAACGGACAATAAACTCTTTCTAATGGAAACTTCATTTCTCTCATCTATAAAAGCTCCAAGCATTCATTGCAAAAACAAGAAGAAAATCAATGAGCATTAAAGTCTTTCATCTGCTCTCTGTCATTTGATTCAATTTTCATTCTGAACTTCATTGATTGCTATCAACTCTTGGTGAGAGTTTCTTTGAGCAATAATTTTCTGTAAACCTGTGAGATATTTCAAGGTTGGGACCTTGAATTTGTTGGGTTAAGATTTGGATAGAAAAACAGAGATTGTGAGACTCTTTTTCATTGAGAATTGTAAGGGGGAGTGAGAATCTCCATTGTAAAGGCAGGAGTGCATGATTCATTGAGAATTAGTGGATTACAAAGCTCAGAGGTGCTCTGAGGACTGGACGTAGGTCAGAAGGGCTAAACCGAGATAAATTCCCTTGTTCATCTTCTCCTTTATCTCTCGGTGACATTGCTTTCAATTTGATTTTAATTTCCAAATTTTTTTAATTAGACCAATTCACCCCCTCTTGGTCTCATCCTGCACTAACATTTAGCATCAAAGCGGGTCTCTTGTTTAAAGAACTTGACAGTTTCAAGGGATATCCATGGCAGGATTTGGCAAGCATATACTCACTGACGGAGCTTCTATCACCAGGCCTCCAGCATTTAACAGCTAAAAGTTTTCCTTTTGGAAAATAAAGTTTCAAAATTTTATTTTAGCTACTGACAATGATCAATGGGATGTGTTTGAGCAGGGAAATTACATGCTCATGAAGGTGGAAGATGGATTAACTCCCAAAACTCGTCTTGAGTTTGATAGTGAAGATCTCAGGAGAGTTCACCACAACAGAAAAGTTGTACTAATGTTGCAGGCAGCACTTAATGAGGATGACTTCTTCAAAGTCTGCAGACTACCTTCAGCAAAACGTATGTGGGATGCACTGGAAATAGCTTATGAAGGTATTGAAGCAGTAAAGGAAAGCAGAGTCAACATGCTAACAACTGAGTAAGATTTACTCAGGATGAGAGAGGAGGAGACTATTTCTGAATTCTAAATGCGTCATACACACCTCATCAACAAGTTAGCAACTCTTGGCAAAACATATGATCAACATTCTCAAGTAAGAAAGATTCTAAATGTTGTGTCTAGCAAATGGGAAGCCAAGGTCACAGCCATAGAAGAATCCCACAAAAGGTAGTGAAATGCTTCAAGTTATTTTGAAAAATCAAAGAGTTCAAATGATCGAAGCGGTATTAGGTATCAACCTCAAAATGATTTCAAAAAGGGAAGGGAAAGAAAAGAAAATGGCAACATGAGTTATCTAAAATTCTTTCAAAAAGCTGTGCATTCATCTGAGCCATATGCCTTCAACAACTACTATAACAGAAAGGGGCATAAAACTTCATCGTGTTGTTTTAAAAGAAACAAAGTATTAGGCACATATAAATGGGTACCGAAAGGAACCTATGTTCCAAGGCACCAAACTCTAACCTAAACGGACCCAATAGAACTTGGGTACCTGAAACTATAAAGTGAATATTTTACAGGTTTGTCTTAAAGCATCCAGGGCAAACAAGTGGTACATCGACAGTGGATGCTCAAGACACATGACAGGTGACAAGAGCAGATTTGCCAGCCTAAAAGTAAAAGATGGAGGAAAAGTAAGCTTTGGAGAAATCAATCAGGAAGAATTACAGGGATTGGAGAAATTGCCAACTCAAATGGACCTTCTGTAAAGGATATATATCATGTGGAAGGGTTATATCACAATCTTCTCAGCGTCAGCCAGAGCACAAATAAAGGGAACTGGGTGATATTTGACTCTGAGGAATGCTTCATCATCAACAAGAAAGATCTTTCTATCAATAAAGAAAAGTTGAACATCCATCTCAGAGCTCCTAAAGACGGTAATTGTTATACTATTGAATTAGAGAAGAATTTTACAAACCCCTGCTTAATTAGTCAAGTTGATGAAACTCACCTATGGTATAAATGTTTAGCTCATGTGAATATGCATCAACTTGACAAATTAATCAGAAATGATTTAGTTCAAGGGCTTCTAAAACTTCAATTCAAAAATGATTTGGTTTGCGATGCCTGCCAGTTAGGAAAACAAACAAAATCATCTTTTAAATCAAAAGCAGAGCTTTCATCAAAAAGGCCTCTTGAACTACTTCATATGGATTTGATGGGTCCAGCTAGAGTAAAAAGTTTAGGAGGAAATCTGTATACTCTGGTCATTGTTGATGATTATTCCAGATTCACCTGGACTATATTTTTAGCTTCTAAAGATGAAACTTTTGAATTATTCACTATGTTTTCCAAAAAGGTCCAAAATGAGAAAGGTATGTCTATTGTTTCCATTAGAACAGATCATGGAGGAGAATTTGAGAATGGGAACTTTGCTACCTTCTACTTGAATACTCTCAAATCCTCTCACCCTATCAGTTGTAACCTCTCTCAAACTGTTACAAACCTGTTCGAAATCCACAAACCGTCAAAACCCCTCCATTTATTCCATTAAAAACACCTTTAATCCTCAGATTTCTCGCCTCTCACCCTTCACTCTCTCAGCATCTGAAACTCATAATTCATCACCAAAATATGTTCTCTTGTCATCTAAGCACCATGGCTCGTACCAAGAAAACAAAAGCCTCTTCATCCACAGCTCCTGCTCACTCATAATCATCCTCAAAGAAAGTCAGGATTGTGGAACCATCCGAGGAAGAGGAAATTGTGGCTCCTTTGATCTGAAAGTCTTCCTCTGCTCAACCAAAGTCAATTATGAAGAAGGATAAAGGGAAGGCTCCTGCTTCATCATCTTCGATCCCTCAACAAACATCAACACCAGCTTCTGATTCAGACAATGAAAGCATCTCTCTGGGAAGGTTAATCTCAAGCATCAAGAGAAAAAGGAGAGGGGGAATTATTGGTCCTGGTGAATCATCAAGAAGAGGCTCGAAAAAGGTATCTTTACCCGAAAAGCCTAAGGATTACAATGACAAAACCCTGTATATTACTGAGCCTGATGAGTATGAAATTAGATATAAAAACCGTGCTTTATGCCCTGGAATTTATGTGAAGCTAGAAGAACTTATGGTATTAGGAATTGATGTTACTGTTTACATGGAGCACTATAAGAATTTGATTGAGATTAACTTACCATATTTCCCTGAGATGGTGAGGATTTTCTACAACAATATGAAATCAAACTCTTTGAAGAATGAAAAGGGAGAAATTACACATCATTCCATGGTCACTAGGATTAGAGGAATAAAAATTCAAATCTCAGCTGCTGATATAAATGATTATATATAAACTCATGAATTTGATAAAGAATTAAAAGATTTGTCAGAGAAAGAGATGTTTGAATTGCTGAGACCTGGGGAGGAATATCCAGGCAATTTATCTTTTGATCCTGCTTCTATGCTTGTGATACAGAGAACAGTTCACTACATCTACTCTAGATGTTTAGTGAACAAAAGTAAGAATTATACTCATTTAGCCCATGGAGATTACCATATCCTAGCTTCAATAATGGCTAAAGAGAAGAGAAACATTGGAGAGTTGGTGTTTAATGAAATGTGGAGATTTATGTAATATCCATTATTTTATGCTAAATGAAATAAAGGCTAATCTGACGATTAAGATGATGAATTAGAGACGAGAAGTAGATAGCTCAAAAAGAAAGAAATATTAAGGGCCGAAAGTTCAGGCACGGAGTTCCGTGTGAATTCCAAAATTAAGTATATTTGCCCTAGAAGCAAAATGAGGATGGGAAACCTTATAGGAAGGGACCCATATGTCATTTAATAAAAGACCAAGGGCATAAAGTTCTTTCAGTATCAAAGGTAAGGGCAAAATAGTAATTTTGGAAAAAGTAGAGAAAGTAAGGGCAAAATGGTAATTATAAGAAAGCTGGAGGGCATTTTGGTCATTTGACAAAGGAAAAGTCAAAGTCAAAGTCAAAAGTCAACCAGTTGACCAAAATATCAGAAAATTTACAGATGCCCAATAGATAGATCTCTACTTATGGATCACAATGACGAAACACGGATTTTCCAAATTCAAATTAG
>JANTPZ010128037.1:0-16789 GCA_025593235.1 Vachellia pachyceras
GAGATTTTTATTTCTTTGCCGTTTCCACAGTCACAAAAGATGTTCCAGGCATGTGTGTCTGACTCACCTGATTCATGGCTTCGGATTCACCTGGGTTGAAGTATTTTGCCACTTCCAGACAGTACAAGGTCCTTCCATCTGAATCAAATTGGCTAACTTCAAGTGGGTCTTTCAGACTGAAGGAAGATCTCCAGCTATTGAGGATGCCGGTCCTATTTATGATCACGAATCCTTCAATATAATCAAATGTGTTCTCAATTGATATCAAATACTCTTGATCCCTGACAAACACGGCGAAATCTGAATAAAGCACTCTAATCCATTTCACCTGCATAAATACACATTAATTATTGGGATATGATCTTAAGTTTTCTTCAATTCCAAGAACCTAAAGGTGCTTATCCATATGTGCGTGTGCGTGTGCTCACCATCTTTGATGCTGGTTCAAGAGAAATTCTAGCCTTGGTGATTATGCCAAATTGACCAAGCCCTCCAAGGACACCATAAAATAGGTCTGCATGTTGGCTTTCTGAGCATGTCACTACCTCTCCTTTTCCTACAGCACATATATATGTGTGTGTGTGTGTCACACACACCACGTAAATGCCAAAAGTTCAAACTCATATATATCATTGCCCCACACTCTTCACTCAGTCTATTTTGAAAACCCTTAAAAAATAAGTCAATATTTCCATTTAACAGAGAAAAATTACGAAAACGATCTCTCTGCCTCCCCTCCCCTTTTTATGAAGTGATTGATATGGTAACAAAAATAAACTATTTCTTCAAAGCTACATCATGGTGACAAAACTTTTAGGATCTCAAAGGGACAGTGCAATTCAAAGTTCACTCAACAAATCCGCAAAGTTGAGATCTTTCTATAAGGTAGTGATCACTGATTAGGAATGGTTCGATAGCACACGGAAACCAATGGGTTTAGGATGAAACCTCTCTTTAAAAAACAGTGTGGGTTAGGCCAAAGCGTACTAGAAAATCACATTAGGTGGGCAAGGGAAGAGATTTTTGGGTTGAACTTATACCTGTGACGACTTCCAGCTGGAAAACGTTATTGATCTGGGGTCCATGACGGAAAGCTTGGCCACTTATTCCGGCATTGGACAGAGTTCCACCAACAGTAAGGTGAAGATAATCAGTCCAAGATTTCGGAGCCAACCCATGTTTCAATGTTTCATGCAGTATATTTATCCACAGCTCCCCCCCTGAAACATCCACATACGGCAACTCAACTTGGCCTCTTTTTGTGAACTTCACTTGCATTGTTTCTGGTTGTCGCAGAGACTCCATGTTTATGACCAAGCCTTGATGTGCCTGTGCTTGACCCTGAAGGGAATGGCCGTGGCCTCTGGCGGCGATTTTGAAGCCAGAGGCAGAGCCCATCTCCGAGACGAGCTTTATGGCGAGAGAGATGTCAGAGACGGTGTTTGGATTGAGAACTGCGAGTGGAGGAAAACGGTACATGTTGCCGAAGTCTGTGGCAGCTACCTGTTCATAAGTGTCGCCATATAAGTCGAGGGAGCCATCAAGAGACAGTGTTTGGAGGGAGAAGAGGATCTCAGAGGGAGGAAGTATGACGGAGTTGTTATTGGAATAGCACACAGTGGTGGCGGCTTCATGGTGTGTAATTAAATTGAGGAGGACGAGGACGATGATGAAGAGTTGAATAGAGGATTCTGAGAGTGACGCCATTTTTTTTTTTGGTATGTGAAGAAGAGCCGAGTTGAATGGTTATGGTGGAGAGGCAGAACAGAGGAAGAAGAAGAGCGGGAAGAAGAGGGGACAAAGAGAGAGCGTGAGAGACTTGGGAAGGGAATTGGAAGGCAAGTGTTTGGGCGGCATAGTCAAACTCAAAGCTCCTTTTATAGACAAGATCTCACACTTCGTCGCGGGTCTCTTTCGCAATTTTCTTTTGGAGTTATTATGTCCGTTTGGTAAAGTGGTGAAGAAGTACTTATGAGCTTATTCACACAAGCCGAGACAAATATGTGGAAGAGATTATCTCGTTTTATGGAAAAACACTGTTGAACGTACTTATGGGTATAAGTGGAGAGTTGCCAAACAAGCCCATTGTTGTATTTACGTACAATTAAAATAAAGGACGAATGTTTCTGTGGGATCTAGATTTAGTCTCTATATGCTTTTTCCCCTTCTTTTTATATATTTTATATAAGCAAAGTCTGATCAAGAATTAATGGTGTATAACTGTACATGTATTAATTAGAGACATGCATCAACGAGTGAAAAAAAAAATACACAGAAACAAATAAATTGAACAAGGTTGGTCATATATTGTGGTCAGCAGCAGCGGAGTCATATACAGTTGAGAGTGGGCAAATGCGCCCACTTAATTTGTTTGTATCTATGTAAATACTTATTAGATTTTTATCATGTACACACTGATTTTTAAAATCTAAATCCACTCAAATTATTTATACTAACAAGTCTACTGTCATTTACTTTAAAATAAAAAATTGCACCAGGTACTGTTAAAAAGTCCTGCCTCCGTTGCTAAATGTCGTACATGTGCAGATGTGTCTGATAATATTTGTTCAGACCATTCCCATGCATACGAGTAATATACCAGCACATGCCCAACTATTATTTATTGCTGATTACAGCTTACCAAAATTATCAAGTATGGGTTTCTAATTAGCACAAGGTTTCATTTAACTAAGAGTGCTAATAAATCATCAAATATATATAATATCAAAAAAACTAAGCAACAGATAAATAAAAATACAACATAACATAATTTTTGGTTATTAAAAATGTTTAAAATAACAAAAAATTGCATCTTATCAGTTTACTTTTACCCCTAGCCAATTCTTGTAGCTATACCAGCTGAATCGATCATTGGCCAATTTTCAGTCGAACTGGTATGTCTGATTCAGTTCTAACAAACATGCATGCATGCAATGGTGAAATGTGAGATTTAAAAGTAAGCACACCAAACTTAATTAATTTATAAATCACACTCTTTATAATTTATGAATAGTGTTTCTTTATATAAATTTAAAAATGTATTAGTAATAGTGATCATGGCAGCAAAAAGGGCAGAGGGCATGTATATATGTATATGTAACCACACTACAGAGTCGTCTGAACTAGCTAGCTATTATACTCTTCAGCGGAAAAATATTGATCTTGAATCGGCCATATATAACATGCTTTATGGTTTTATATCAGTTCTTCAAGTTCATTTGATAAAAAAAATGAAAAATGAAACAATAGATAGTGTGCATGACTGGTAAGTTGTTCATCCTCTTTACTTGTTTTTATTTAGCCTTATTTCAAACTTTTTAAAATTAACAAGTGCCCCGGCCTGCGTCATTTCACATCCGGTCAGATTTCGAATCCGGTTTCAGTGCATGGCGCAGGATGAGCGTACCGTCCCCATCCCCCATTTCAACACTGCGTGAGGTTCCGATTTCAACACTAAAATGGGAGATGGGGACGGTACGCTCATCCTACACCATGCACCGAAACCGGATTCTCAGATTTCATGCATGCAAATTAGTCTCATTGTTTGACGGAAAATATAATAAATTTATTGACATTGATTAAAATTTAAAAATATTAAGAAATATCGATCTTGTTCATTGCACTAAATTTGATTATTAAATTTCATTATTTATGAATTATGAATGGTATGATTCAATATTATTTTAGTTTATATTGATTTTAATTACATTAATGACGAACTTTTTAAGGAAACGATGTAATGAATTCCTCAATGGCATTGACAGGATCCATCTTGAATCTGACGTTATATGATTAGAAGTCTAGCTACCAGAAGATATAAAAAAATAGTTAAAATTAAGAGAAGAACAGTTTGACTACGTATATATCCACCGCCTACATTCGCAATGAAATCATTAATGATGGCAGTAAAGCGATCAGATTGGGGGAGTAAATTATTCAACACTTGAGTTGTAAATTAGTTTGTTTTTCTAGTACAAAAGACAAAAAACTTCAAAATAATTAATTGAATGAATAGAGGAAAGTGATGGAAGTAAGTAAAATCTTAACCACAATATCTAGTATCCAAATATATATAAAAATAATTAGTTGCCAGCAAGTGGCAAGGGAGAGGTAGGGATTAATTAAAAGATGATGACAATAATGGTGAGAGAGGAAGTGAATGATTGTCGTAGGGGAGTATATATATAGATCAGAGCAACTTGAGATATAGGAATGGTACTTGGGATATATATATTAGGTAGCGAAACTGTGAGTGGGAATTATATTATTGGAAGAAGACAGTATAAGATTTACCAGAAGGGGGAAAACATCACTGGTGTGCGCATGCATATGGGGTAGGGCTATTGGGTTTGGTCCTTTAGTTCTGGGACCATTTGACCTTTATGAACTTCCTATTCACCTATATATATATATCAATATATATTATCCCACTACGCTTTCGTCTACGGAAACACTTCAGATCACTCTTTTTCGTCCTTCCGGCCCCTACCGTAACCAGCCTCCTCTTTCAGTTTAGTGACAACCGAACTCTCCTTCTTGGGTCCCAATGCCATCCCCTTCCAACTCTCTCTCTCTCTCTCTATCTATCTCGCTTAGTTTTCCTTCACACACACACACACACAGTATATATATATATTAATAATGTTGCATTTCATTTTACATGGTTAAGGGACAACATCATTTTGCAGTTTGAACTACTTTGTGTGCTTCCAACTTGCTTAGGGCTTCTGACTCTTCTCACGTAGGTACAGGCATAATGTTCGAAGGATTGAATTGATATATACATATATTATATCACATATAAATATATATACATATTACATGAGTTGAGCTGAAATTTTTGATACACAGGAGGGGAAGTAGGACGCGTATGGAGACAGATTGAATGGCTACGTTGGAGCTAAAAAAGCGATAATAATGGGTGGGGTGTTTTGATCTGAAACGCTGAGGAATCATAGCGAAAGGACTGACAAAAAAGTTGGAGAAGAGGGGATCATGAAGGGACGCTGCACGTGATCTTCACGTGCTGGCGTGGCAATTGTACTACATATACCTAGCCTCGCCACAAGTGAGAAACCTATATATACCTAAGAGCTAGCTAGCTGCTGCGCTCAATAGTAACCTCATGCCAATATACACTACTCTTCACTCTTTTTTACCTCTGCAATCATCTTCACCATATGCTCTCTCTGCCATTTCTCTGGTATACAAGTGTAAGTAGACTTGATATGAGAAGGATTTCAGGTTTTAAGTTAAGATGTGATATCAAGTTTACATACACATAATTTTTAGAATCTTCGGGCTCAGCTATTATGTCATCCCTGGGCCATGATGTATAAGAAGGAAAGTTGAGAATCAACAGGATTGAATCTAACAGAAGACATTAATCTTTTACAATGTTGGACGGGTTTGAAAGCTGTGTGATGCCAAACAAATATGAATGCTGAGACTGGTGAGGGAAGTGGTATATGTAAAACACCTTGAATCTGTGTTTAGTGGTGTCGGGACAGTAGGGTCCTCCTTGGAAGCTTAGAACCTCGGCTTTTGTTCCCTTATCTATAGCTCCAGTACTTTTGAACTCTTCATGATGATTCCCATTCTAATCACTTGTTAAAAATCAAGAAACAAGTGGCCTCAAAGCCATCGAGCTTATCACAGTCTTCAAATCGATAGGTCATGTGAACCTTATTAATCCCAGACGGAATCTACTACTGAATATATTTTATACATGTCCAATCAATTGGGTTATTGTTGCACATGACGCGGATGGGGTTCATTACTCTGGCTTATATTTTATTATCGATCTTATATGACTGTGTGAGTGTGTGCTTCTACTTTACGAATCAATTGGATGAATCTTCTCGAGTCAGATTGGGTAAAATTTGCTTAAGCACCCGAAACCAAACAATAACTAGACTCTTGTTACTTTGAACCTGTTCTCGTTTAAATTTAGAACATAAGCGGCCGTATAGAAGTTTCAATCTTATCGTTTTGGCTGACACCCTCATAATATTAACAGTACTTGATTAAGAGTAAAACGCACATTATGATCCTAAGTTATTAACAAGCAACCAGATGGTATAATGTTTTTGCTGTCATGTTGATGCTGGTATAGTGATTAAATGACAAGTTATGTGTGTATCGCACCAACATCACAGTATAATAAGTTATCTTCGTATGAACGCACATATTTAATGTTGTGGGGATGGCTGAAAAGCTGCAAAAGCATGCAGCTAAACAACAACAAATAGAAGTTTCAGGGAGAAAAAGGGAAGGCTCTATTAATCAATTACTTAAATATATAGATGGATTAGCCATGTCTTTTAATTCCTAAAGCCCAGTATAAATTTAAACCACCTGGGCAAATCCCAGCCGAGCATATACGCACAAATTGCTTTATACAGTGCCGTTTGGAAAAGCAGTAGAGAAGTGCTTTTACGTAAATCGAGGTAAATATGTGAATGAGATTATCTCGATTTACTGAAAAACACTGTTGCACGTGCTTTTGGGGAGTGTATAATCTTTGACAAACATGCCCATTGAGTAACAATGCTAATATATACAATCTTTGAAAGGTGTAGCCACTATACTTTGATGACCAAAACATGAACCCATACATGTGCCCTGCTTGAAAGTGAGGAGGTAGGATCATTTCCATTCACTTGCATTGTGCCCTTTTCAGCTTATCGTGCTTTTTTTTTTTTTTGATGAAGTGCTTATCGTGCTTTGTCTCAACTTTATCTAACATTCTTTTGTTTAACTTATTGGTGCCAAAATATAGCTTCTTTTTTCGATCCAGTGGAGAAAATTATTCAATATATTTATTGTCCTCTTACTCACGGCATACATTAATCCTCCACATATTAATATATCTATGTTCTTCACGAACAAGGAGCGATAATTAGATTTTGTTGTACGGTACTTCGTGAGCATGGTGGATTTTATAATTTAATTCCCCTCCTAATAATAATTTGATGTTTATCTGTAATCCTCTCTGGTTTATTGGCCGGGAAACTCTATGGGCAATATTGTTTACTAATTTAAACTGATGCATTTTCTGACTTTCTTTCGTCACGACCCATCAATTTAAACGTTCCCCTAAAGAAAAAAAAATCATAAAAAGGATGATTAACTACTAACTATACGATTGTAATCTCAAACTTTCTATATTATTTTTTTCCTCAGTTCAGTGCCACAATCATGAAGCATATTTAATTTTGCCGAAGAAAAAGTGAAATTTTGGTGGTCACCAACAAAACTAGCGATTGTGCCCGACCAAAAAATTATCTTATAATGAAGCTCATTTTGCTTTGCTACCCAACCAGGGAGGAACAACATAAAAATCTTTCCAGGGAGCATCATTCGGTCTCGAAATCCTAAACTCGATCAAATAATTTATGAAATTCGTAGCCGCCAACCATTGAAAGATTATTAATTTAATCAACCACTGACCTTTAATTTCCTTCCCTCACAGGAGAAGACTGGTAATTAATTAAAAATCAATGGACATAAAAGAACAAGTTAGGCCAGGGAAATTACAAGTTGCTAACCATATATTATTAATTTAATAGAGAGAGATCAACATCAAATTAGAAGGAGACAAGTATATTCATACATGTAAGAAATTTTGATGGGTGTGACACTCTTTTCCAATTAGGGTATGCGAAGGATTGGAGCCAACCAATGAATCGAAAGCAAGTGTACGTGTGAAAGAAGAAATGCACCTTAAATATATTGCAGTCCTCGTCACCATCAAGACAAGATTAATAAATCATATAGCTGAGAGATATTGATGAGGAACACAGGCCAAACTTTTTTGGGGGGGGGGGCGCTATACTAGCTAGTGTACATATTTTTATCATCATGTTCCCTCTGGCTATGTATATATGTCTCAGTTAAATTCCACTCTCATCCATCAAGAGTCTCATCAGTGTCTTTCACAGTCGCACATTTTTTTTAGCATGGTACAGAAAATTCAAAGCAAAAGGAAAAACGAGCTTCTTTTTTCTGCATGCACAACAAAGAGAGATCGGCGTTAGGGAAGCCAAAAAGAAAGAATATAATGGATAGAGAGAGAGAAGAATGAGAGGAATAAATATCAGAGGGTACGTAGTGGTAGCTATATAGCTAGCTTTATCTCCCACTAGCTATTACTGGTTATATCAGAGAGAAGTAGAGCACATGTTTTAACCATAAATATATATAACGGGCGACAAGGGTAGGAGCTAATTTTCTACAGCTAGGATATTTGAACACCGCACATTACGTGGGTTCTTTTTTTTAGATGATATATTGATATTCAGAAATTACATCAGATCAAAAACAAAGAGAGGGTGGGGGTGCCTTAATGCCGCCCTATATATATATCAAAAAATTGTAAAGCATTCCTGGCTCTAATAGGGGTGTTCAGTAAGTACATTAACATGGTGAGCCAGTGTCAGGAGTGGTGTTTTGATCTTGAAAAAGTCTTGTTACGACTATCCCACAGTTTCCAGCAGAGAAGACAGAACTACTTTTGTTAATTACGTGGGTTCTTTGATTTGTTGTGCTCCACCTAAAGTAAAGTTTAATAGCTAATTGAGAAGTAGCATTTATTCTTAAACAAGCATATGCAAACGTATCAATTACGTAATATATATATGACGTTTAAGGGGATAAGGCGACACATACACATGCATATACGTATACCAAATTTCTTATGTAGTTATTTAAAATTTATACGGGTTAAATAAATGTAATACCACCAAATTGTCAATAAAATCTTGTGAAGGCATTTCATCAAACATTACTTTTTTTTTTTACAAAAGTAGAATTGAGTGAAAATCAGGTTTGTTTTCTTTACAGTGTAGTAGTGTTTGGGAAGCAAGATCGTTCTTCAATTACGCAACCGAACCGACTATAGTATTATAGTATATATAGCTGTTAAAAGGTTATAATACATGCACACTATTTATTAGTTTGTTTTTTTAACAAAGGGAGGCCATTAAGGCTTATAAATTACATTCTCATCATTCTGATCAGGAACGCTATAAAGCGGTCAAAATCATCATAAGCATTGTTTCTATTGCATTGTTTAATTTTATGTCTTCAAATATATTAAAAAATAATGGGGAGGAAGTGTTCATTATTTAATCCAATAACGCTCGCAATGGTTCAGTCTAATCCTGCATATAGTATTAAGAAACAAGAAATATGAGCAACTTAATGATATATACTATAAACTTTTACCATGAATTTCTAACAAGTAATGACAGAAAGTCAGGAACAGGTCAACTTTTAACTAATTAAACCACTCCAGAAACTTGCAAGTTTTGACAGCTTTGCTTCGTGTCAGCAAACAAAATCAGTACTACAGTGGCTCCTCTTTGACAAATGGTGTAGGGTTTTTGAAAGTTAACTGCATATAGTGGAGATTCAATGGATCTCTCCATGAAACAAAATAATAAATATTCTTTGGTCAATTTGTAATTAATTTAAGTGGAACAAGTTAATTGTCACTCCAATATCGATAACCCCATACACTGTCTAATCCATCATTTGCTTTTGGAAAATCTTTAATTTCATGCTTGTGTGTGAGATGAACTTTTCACAATACATAGTGGTCACACATGGGATGATAGAAAATGATGGATGCTGGTGCTGGAGATAGAGGAGAAGCCAGCAGAGACAATTAATGGATGAGGCTAATTTAACTTGCTTCTTCTATAGCTCTCTGAAGATATAACATGGCATGTGAACTATAGAGAGTACACATTTGCTATATATTAGTATATTCTTTTTCCACACACACACACACCCACCACATGTTGATCATGTAGTGCACACAACACAATCATGCTTACACCGGACTGTAGAATAATGCCTTTTGGAAATTTCTTATCAACCTTATATATATCTTCAGGTCTTCTGGTTCACTATAATAGGCTATAGCTAGTGGGGGGCATTCTCTGCAACATATAACATGCATTTCATTTTCTCCTGCAATTAACTCTCATTGCACAGTGAGGCGAAAGGAACTTCAACTTGATTAATTATCAGACTAATATTTATCAGACGTCTTTTCCGTTAGATTTTGCTTATCATATAATATATATCTCCGTATATACATGCATTGTTCTATTGAAGCAAACACAATATATAATGTTGTTGATTATTGATTCCACTATAGATGAAACAGAAGAAGGAGAAGGGAAGAAGTATAATATAATGCGTAGACCAATATGTGAAGAAAAAGAGTTCTTTTTGGAAATAATAATGATTTGTGGATGACTGGAGCCATTAAGTTTGATCAACCCAAACCAAACTGTCTGCCTCTGAGAAAAAATGTATTGATGCAGATTCTGAGAATTTTTGTTGGCTGTTGAAATATCATTGAGTTGCCACATCAGTTGGATATAGTGCAGGCATGTGCTATGCCTATAGAGAGAGAGATAATCAGTCAAGTTGGTTAGGTAATAAGTATATAATAGACCCCATGACTTATATGAGTTGAGGTGTTACAAGGGATTTGAAACTTTGAAAGTTACAAGCACACACGCAAACATAAGGCAGGGGGCCATATTAAATGGGCATAAAAAACTCTTGTCCGGAGAGACTGATAATAATGCTGAAGATGGTCCTTTTATTTGGACCCAAAAACAGAGATACTGTGACAGCGAAATAATACATTAAGTGTGATCTTAGAACTACCATTTTAACATTAATGCTCTACACACACATACAGTGCATGTTTGGAAAAACCTTTTCCCAATGGTACATGCTAGTCAAGATAAAAAGCATCTCGATATCTGTAAAAAAACTTGAAATCCATAAAATCATCTCGGAATCCGTAAACTCATTTCTCTTAACGGACTCCCAGACACACATATATCATATATGACACAAAAAATGCTTACATATATGAAATCCCCCCCTGCACACTTGCCTGCCAAAAAAGCTTAGGGCTAGAGCTCTCTTTTTCAGCCACTTTCACCATAGCTGTACAGTGATGATAGATGCCTCAACTCACACTCCTCCCTACACTAATCACTTCCTCGACGGCGACCTCTATACCATTCAATTGCCTGTCTAACTCCAACGTCCCCACTTACAAACACCATTGACTCGACAGTCAACACTATATATTACCATAGGAATTTTCAATCTCTCTCTCTCTACACACACATTTATATTTGGATTTTATATTTGTTGTCACTTGTATACAGTTTTCCCCGGGAATTTGTGTGTGGGCGAGGGAGAGAACTTTTGGCAAAGGAAGTGTTTTGGGCCATGGAGTTTGAAGACAGTATTAATGTATGTTTTTGGAAGCAATATATGACAATGGCTAGCTTCTTTCATATCAAACACGACAATAAGTCCCCCTACTGAGAATGAGTCTAAACTATCCAAAGCCACGTTTCAAAAAAAAAAATGTAATGTATCAGCAACTGAATGAACTGATGATAATGCAGCTTGAAAGCAACATTTCCATGGAGGTGAGATTTCTATTTCTTTGTGCCATGAATTGACTAGTTTCAGTCATCAAACAAATTACAATTTGGTTTTCTATTGTGAGTTAGACTTAGAGACAAGTGTTACTATTTGCCTCTTTGGTTTTCTATTGTTAGTTAATGCAACTTCACCAGGTTTCTTCAGATTTTTTTTAGTTAGCGACCTCCATACCATTCCATTAATATTAGGAGTCTTATTATTACTCATTAGTTTCAGATATAGTTGCATATACCAGCTTGCAGTGTCAGTTTAGGTAGGATATCATAATTTTGCTATGTAAAGGTCGTCGAAATTTAAATCAAGTTTATATTTAATCGAAGTTTCATCAATTATTGAAAACATTAGGATATTTTGATGATACTACGTTATAGTTGATGAACATTAGGATATTTTTTCGCCGACATGATTTAGATTCTTTCTAGCCCGCATGTAATTAGTTTCAACCAGCCTAATTTCAACTGTACGAAAGAATTCCATTATTTTTTTAAATGATTCAAAACGAGAGAGAAAGGCGTGCTTGCTTTTTTCCTTCCTTTCAAAAAGTTGGGGAAGAAAATGAAGATAAGGTTTCTATATTTGCCTGTGTACACAAGGCTCATGTAGCTTAATTAACTGCCGCTCTATAATCTAGTTAGGCTCCATCGTCAAATTCTCTATTAGAATTCAACATCGTTATGTTATTTGGATTTAATTTGTTCTTCCTTGTAATTTAATTTTATAATCAGTCATGTTTTTAAGTGCTTTCACATTTCATATTACAAATTATTTTGGAGAAAATAATTATTCATTAATGTTCTTGTTTCGAAAATATCCTCGTCAATTAAATGAGTTAATTAGGAGTCGGCGTTAAGTGACGATTGTTTTTGAAAATCTTAATTTTTTTAAAAAAAATTAAGATTTTTAATTGTTTTTAATAAAATTATTGGTCTCTGCAATCAGATAGAGAAAAAACATCTTATAAATTGAAACAGCGGGAGTGTGATTTAATGGGGGCAATGTTGAGTATATAAGAAAAGATTAGTGATACATTAATTAATTTCATATCCATATATAGGTATGTGTATAAGCCATAGAGAGATTTTTTTATCCCATTTATAAGTAACCATTAATTTTTTCTTGTTGATGTACACTTTAAAATTTTATTTATTATAATGTATATTTCGTTCTTAAGGGATATAGTGTATGTTAAACATGGATATAAGTTGGAAAGCTAAATTTTAAGGTAGAGTTTTATTATTGTAAAGACTTTGTTTTTAAGGGATATAATATATGTTAAATAAAGATATACGTCGGAAAGCTGTTAAATTTTAAGGTAGAGAGTTAATGGGGTTCAAGACTTTTTTATTCCAATTAATAATATCGAAAGTGGCTCATAAATATGACTATAAGAGCATGAGAATATTTACTTATGGAGTACATCACCATTCATACTCTCTAATGAAAATATTCATAGTCTTTTATTATAGGTTTCACAAATATCTATTATGATGAGTTATAAAAAGAAAAATGATCAAAAGAAATTTATGGAATATGAGATCCATAAAAAATAATAATTGAGATATTTTTATTGGAGAAGGAATTAATAACGCAACACTTTAAGAATATGTAATTATTTCTCCTAATGGTACATGCAAGCTTTACTATTCATGTTAAACTCTCTGTGTGATGAAGTTAAAGTTCCGAAAATTAATGCACAAAATTTAAAGAGTTTAAAGATATTGCTAATTAGTTTTGAGTGTGTGTATATAAGTGATTTTAGAATTCAATTGTGTGTGTGTGTGTGAATGGGCAAAAGAAACATGAAGAGTGACGAAGTGAGGATGCAATAGAGTCAGGAAGAGAATCATGGAATGAGCTTTCCAGGAAAAGGGAATGAAGAAAACACCAAAACTGAATTCGATGTATATAATGGATGCATGCTTAATTAATTGCGCACTGGGAATGACAGTGCCAAGCAAGACAATATACTTTGAAAAGGGTTGAGAGATAAAAACCCCAAAACCCTAACCAAAGAGATTAAGAACCCTCATCTGCAATAACAACATACTCTTTATTTACTCTTGTCTATGAACATTTCCAATATATTTTATCGGAACAAAGAAAAATATTAAACTTTAATAACCCTGTTATACAAGTTAACGACTTTATAATTTTACTTCTATTAATATATACTTTCCCATAATACAAAGTGTATATAATTACATATAAATGAAGCTAAAACTTTATATTCATGTGAAAAGTTGAATGATGTGACCATAAAAGACTAAAAAGGTCTTTTTTTCCCCTCCGCTTATAACTAAGGCAGGATATATGTCAATATTAGTTCTTTTTGAGTGGTTGAGGAAGATGATGAAGGAGATAATGGCTTAAGCTTTTGAAAAGTAGTTTGCAAAAATTGCTGTCATTCCATCAACCCCTTCACAACCTAATCTCATCTCATCAGTTCTCAAACATTAAAAGACCTGTGAGGAGTGAGAAGGACGGGCCACTCCAACACACACACTCTGTAATCTGACTTTGACTAAAGCCAATTCCTACACTCGTCTTTTAACCTCTCATTCTTACCACCAACAAAGTAAATCGAAATTCTTAATTGAAACTTTATGTTTCTGTTCAAGCATCAATGAAGTGCAAGAGAAAAACGAGGCAGCTAGTAGATTTGCAATGAATCATGTACTGTAGCAGACGTAAAAGGTTGTTGATACGTGGCTGAAATGGGAGTTAAGTGAGCATGGACCCGTGGTTGGGGCAAGCCCTTGAGCACATGAAGGGTATGGTTCTTCACACTCAACAACGTGGGATCCCAATCATCAACTTTTATTATGTCCATCCCAAAACAGGAGTTATTAGGCATACAACCTTTTAAGTTGTGTCATTTCAGACCAGACACGCTAGAAAGATAGAACACATGACGTTGAGATAAGTATTCGATCCACAATTACTATGCAGTCTAAAGAAATAAATGTATTTAACAATCACAAGTAAGAGTGAGAAATACAAATTATTTTTTTACATTAAAATTTATCATTGCATACTGTTTGGTTCTTATTAAATTTTTAGATACTCAAATGTTTCCTACTTTAAAATATAATCGTATAGAAGTTTATAAGTTGGATTAATTAATTTTAAAAGGTATTATAAATATATCAGTTTTATTTAGTTTCATTTTGGACTATATCTTGTCTATGATCGCACATTGATTTCCCCATGGATGTATCCTTCCCACCTTTAAAGGTCCTGCTTTTCTGACCAATCTCACTCTTATTCATCATCAGTATGTATTGCAGATTAAACCGTAATTAATCACACACACACGCACACGCACACTGACTTTCCTCATTGGGAATGTAGATATTCGTCGCTTTACTCATCATCCCCACTATTATCTTAAATTAATGATTAGTTTATTTTTTCCCCAAGACCTGTACAAGCTGATGTCTTGGTGATGGATTTTTAACTAACTGATATTATTATTTCTGATACACGCCTGAGACTGACAGAACATCAATAATTCGCCTAACCTCTATTATTAGAAAAATGTTATTTTTCCGTCGTTAAAACGAAGGTCACTAATATTTTCCGTTGCTAAATAAAAATTTTCTGATGAAAAATAACTATTTAGCGATGGATTTTTCCCTCGCTAAATGGCATTTTTTGACCGTGGTTGTTCATAAATGTACGTGGAGTATGAAAATATGATTCCCGATTTTTCAACACGCCCACGAATGATTCTGGACTTTAATTTGCAGTTGAAGTCAAAACGATCCGTATTTATTTTAAATACTCGTTTGTAAGAGACTTGAAAGAAAGGGCCTTTGAGGACTGATGAGGAGATAGCCCGTCAAGACGTCAAGTAATATTATTAACTCTCGTTTTTATTATCCTCAAATAAATCAGTCTATTGAAATTTTAACAAAAAAATCGAGCCAGTGAAAACTGTGATGGCAATAGTCTTGAATCCTTCTATAACAGCAAAAGACAGTGAACGAGCTCTTTCATCAGTGCTTTGGAGAGATGTCTTAACTATGTGGAAACCTTTCCTAATGGGCCTGGGAAAGAATATTAAGGATAGGAAGGATATATACCTTCTTTTGGTTTGAAAATTGGTCCCTCATCAATCAGCCAATCATAGAGACGATTCCTGGTTACGAAGGAAATATTGACCTAACTGAGAGGGCGGTGGATTACATCAATGAAGCAGGAGAATGGGATAGAAGCAAACTCAATCGATGGCTTCCTCAGGGAATTGTGGATCGGATTATCTGTGTGCACCCGCCTCGGGAGGAAAGAGGAAAGGATAAGTTCCACTGGAAACCATCCAACGATGGTTGTTTTTCTGTTAACTTTGCTTATTGTTTTCTTAGTGTAGGTACAGCACAGAGGGCAAACAACATCTGGAAACTACTTTGGAGGTGGCCTGTACCAGAAAAGATAAAATCGTTCATGTGGCTGTTTCTGCATGGAAGAGTTCATACTAACCAACTCAGGATGCGAAGGAGGATAGTAACAGAGGCACTGTGTCTGTTTGCATGTCCACAGGAGGAGGATTCTATGCACATGATCCGGGACTACTTTAATGCAACCAATGGGTGGAAGTCTGTGGTGGCCCCGAACCATTGGCGCTCTTTCTTCTCCCTTACAGGTAGTGAATGGTGTTAGAACAGGATTTGACCAAGAGGGGGGTGAATTGGTCTTATAAAAATTATTGTGGTTATAAAACACAGAGATAAGAGCAAAGTCACCGAGAGAGAAGAAGGAAGACGAACACAAAGATTTATCCTGGTTCGGTCTTCTTTACCTACGTCCAGTCCTCAGGGCACCCCCGAGATTTCCAAATCCACTATAGGAAATCAAACAGACTTTGCAAGCCTTTACAATCTGGGATTCACTCCCCCCTTTTTCTTTTCACTTTAACAGAGTGTAGCACCCTCTGTTTTCTAACACACTTTCAGCCCAATATACTCAAGACCTCCTTCTTGAGTTTCTCACAAGTTTACAATAAGTTTTTGCCTGAGATGGCTCTCTAGAAAGAGTGGATGGCAGACGATGAAGTACAAGGAGAATAAATGAAAGATTACAGAAAATGAGTTAAATGCTATTGATAAAGCTCAGTGTTTTCGTCTCTGTCTTTCTGTCATGAATGCTTCTCCTCTTATAGCTGCTTAAATGTCCGTTAGACTGCATTTGGTGTCCGTTACTCTCATCAACAACCAAAGATCTCTGTATTAATGGCACTTAATGCTTTTGAGTCAGTCGAGGTCGAAGGTTGCAGACGAACGTTAATAACTCCGAGCTTCAG
>JANTPZ010128040.1:0-11335 GCA_025593235.1 Vachellia pachyceras
TACAAAAATGTGAACAGTACCTTCTGAATTTCTTCATCAAGTTGCTCAACTGATTTCTTAGCATGATGACGTCCAAAATGTTGTTCATCAAAGGCCTGCATTGCTTCCCCTCTAGACTTCTCATGAGCCTCCTGCAGCGATTCCTCTGGAAGTGGAAAATGCAATTTTGCCATCGTTTCACTGTATAGCTTTAGACACCTCTCAAGAATACCCTTGTTGAAAACCTCCACAAGGGAACCTGTCGAAGGAATCTCTCCTTTGTTCAAGGCTTCAAGTATCTAAAAATTGAAATATGAAAACAAGGTTTAATGAAAATGTACTGAATGAAACTGCAAGTTCTTACTCTAAATAGCCCATTAAAGGTCCACTTAGTGGACATTAAGAGTATATATTCTATAAGCATGATAAGATGGAAGGAAGATGGCATTATTTTCTCTAAGAGTGCAGCAAAGCTTCAGCACATTTTTCTGCATCGTTCTTGTGAAGATACAATAGGTTTTCAATATTGTCACAACTCACACAACTTATAGAGTTAGTAGTTTAGTGTATCTCAAACAAACTAAATATTTGAAGTCCCATACCTGCTCCAGAAAAGAAACAAACTCCTTCCCATTCAGTGACTTCCCCTGTACGATCTTGGGACGGATGATGCTAGCAACAAGCTCTTTCAATTGGTCCCTTCTCTTAACGTATGTTGGATCAAGCTCAACATCCTTCATGTCACAAAGTTTTGTTCGCTGGAGATGTGGCTGTTTTAACATCCAACATATTAATAAATACACAAGGAGGTAAAGCTATATGAAAAGAAAGCATAGATAGCTATTATTTGAAATAACACTTTAATTCATGCATGAGGAAATTACTTTCGACACTGAGATCACATTGTTCACAATAACAAAAAAAAAAAGGCCATGGTCTTTCCTAACAAAGGCACATTTAATAAGGACTGCTTATTAACAACCATTTCAAAGGCATGCCAAAACTAAGCACCAGGAGAGAGGTGACACAAAGGAAAAGGAAAGCGTGTGTTCGTTATCCAATGGACTAATAAGTGTGAGAGAACAGAAAGACCGATCAATCATAGTTTTTCTTTTTTCAATGTTTGGATGTCATGATACTTAATGCAAGTCGGATGAATCAATTATAAGACCCAGAAATCAAAGTTCTTAACCCTGAAAGCCAGGCTAAGGAACTTAAATTTGTTTTGCGGCAAGTCTTGTGTAGTGACAAAACTAGTCCAGACACCATATGGAGTTAAATTTGCACAGGAAATAGAAGAAAACAATTTAACAAGGCAACATCAAATAACTCGTGAGAACTTCTGTTCAATGCTTGACATATGTCCCAGTAATGGGTTGGCTTGGACAGATAAAATGTGCTCTCTGGTGGAGAAGCCAACAGGTCAGACCCCTTTTCAATTCGTTTCAAATACAAAACAAACATGCTTAAATCAAAAGCTCCATATATTAGACTACAAGAACTTGAACTATTGGTTGAACAGGGTAAATAATGAGAGTTTAGTAAAAGAAGGGGCAAAATCCTACCTGTGGTAAGCTGAAGGCAGTACTGTTGTTTCCCATAATAGCCAACGAGTCCCGGATCTGGTTAACCTGATAAAGTGAACCTCTATGTTTACATTCACTTGAAGACTAGTAAGACTGAATTGATATTGGAAATCAAGTTTCAGAAGTGGCAATACCATATCGATATTTTTGTTCCCTGCAATTTAATAACAAAAGCGGCTAGCATTAGACCATTTTTTAAAGCATGGAGAATCAGATCGTAAACATGATCAAGTTTGGTTCTAGCTATGCACTAACCGTCAATATTGGGGACTTGTCGAAGAGCTTCATTCACCAATTCTTGCACTGATTTCCCTTCTGTAGATAATTTAGCAAATATCAGTATCGAGTCAAGTGCCCATGATGAGTAGTGGTAGCTGCCAGAGATGCAGTACCTCGATATACCTACCTCCCATGTTTCATCAGTGACCAATACGATTTTACAAGGATTTTCATAGATAAGATTCAAAGAAAGAAAGAAAAACAAGATGAAAACAATGGCAGACAGCTTGCTCATATACAATTGGAAGGGAGAACTTGTTAACTTACGCAGAAAATCACGTTGAATAAGCCACAAGAGCTTGGAAGGTTCAAATGCAACATCTTGGCCCTATGAAATTTCCAGCCAATCAAACATTAAATTAACAAGAAAAATTTCAATAATAATTTTATTGAAGGAAGAATAAATCACAATAAAAGTGTTAAGGTCTTGATATACCTTCACTCTGTTCATCCCATAAACATTGCGCATTAGAACATGCAAAGGGTACCAAATACCAATAAAACAAACAAGTTAAGAACCACAAATAATAAAAACAATTAAATTTTCTATGATGCAATGGTACAAATAGATGAAGAAAACTTAAAAAATCCATGATACCAACAAACACAAGTTTCACAAGATGCAAACCTCCCATAAAATTCTTCAGCAAGCTCAACCGCAAAAGACAATCGAGAGATGTCAGCTTCACGTATCTGAAATAAAATGAGATATCTGATTATTATCAGCTTGAAGATTTTATAGCCTCCACCAAGTAATTGAAAGCTACGACTCCAAAGTCCAAACCAGGATATTTGCCCACGCACTCAAGTTTCTTGGAAGAGAAAACAGATTTGTGCTCACTATTCAAAGCAAGAAGGTATTCCAACATTTGCCTAGGTTTTTTAGCAATTTTTAGGTTCAAGATAGGAGAGTTTATTCCTCTCTCCATAACAGAGCATTGTAATTTGTCTGACTGAGGTGCCTGTAAATGCTTGCAAAATCCACCTAGACACCAAGACCCCAACAATCATGAATTTTTGCTCACCGAAAATTATCATATTAGGACTAGAGATAAAACAATTCCATTCCCTTTCAGCAAAGTTGTTCATATGCCCATCAAACAAGATAAACAAGAGCAGTGAAGATAAATTTTCACGGGAAGAGAGACTGACAAGTGTAACTTACTGTCTCAGGTAGATTATAGATAAGCACAGAACTCAAGACAGTTGCTAGAGCAAATATTCTGCAAGAGCAAAGATCAAATTAAAAATAGTAATGACCATCAACCCGTAGAAAAGACTGCATGGTCTATTTGAAAATACCGATCATCATATACGTTTGACTTCCCAATGCTTTCAAATCCTTCTGTATCAAGGTAAAAGACAGAAGTTCTTACTCCATCAATATCCAAGTCTATAGGGGTTCCCCAAACCCAAATTCCTGTATGATTGAAGCCAAAAGATAGAAAAGATATATTATAATTTATGATTATTATCTAAGTCTGTTAAGGCATAATTCTGATGAAACAGCTAATTTCCATCCACCTTTTGTCTTGGTGTCACGCATGTGTCCAACACCAAATCCTGCCAAAACGAACATACCACTTAGATCAAAATACTGAAAACCACCAAATCTTCAAAAAAGTTCCAAAAAATGCTAACATTGAAAGTAACAAGCAGTTATAAAAGATGCACCTTCGTAACAAGAAAGAGAGAGAAGTTGATTGAGAAGAAAAGATTTTCCAGAGCGATATGGCCCAATCACCTGATACACAGAGCAATCAAGAGATTCCCCAAGCATGAAAAAGGGGTGACATATACATGCGCAATCTGATGCTCAAGTTCAAACAGTAACAACTGTGATGAACCAATACAGAAACACTTTTTTCCAAACACCTATAATATACAGACATTCCAGTAAAAGAAACCCAATGTTACAGGAAACGTCCAGAAGTGATATGATTGACGGAAGATGAGGGGCATCAACTCTGTTTTTTGACCTTAGCTTCTGAATTTTCTAATTCTTGAATATGTCTCTGCTTTAAGGAATGAAAAATAATGCTCTGCATTTGATAAGTAATGAAACCTAACATAAATGAAGCTATATTTGATTGTTCACATTTGCAAAAGCCTGTATTTATAAAATCATGAGCATGTGTTGTCACAAGTCAGACTAAACCAAATCTCAAACGTTTCAAGAATAAATAAGAAAAAGTATTAAAGTGGCGGTCAGAAACAGATTTTGGACAAATAAAATTTATTCAATGTAAGGAATGTTGAATAACAGAATACATGACCTTAACTGATCCCTAAATTACATGCAATGGATGCATTAAAGTTGCACTCAAACTTACAGCCACAGCCGCAATTGGATTTGTTATTCTCTCAATAGCTTCCAACCCCTCTCTTGAAAGGCGAAGTTTTGTATGACCAGGATCAGGTTCCACAATTGGAAAGCTGAGTACAGAAATGGGAGAAATCAGAAATAAGGGAAGCTTACAGAAAATGGGATATCCAAGATCAGTGTAGTCGATAATACGGCTACACTTCAATTGTTATAAACCAATCGACCTTAGGCGGAATTGAAAATGCGATATCCAAGTTGATGTATCACTCAACCATCAGAATAATGTCCTCGGGAAACAGAGGTTCTAATCATCTACAGTTGTAGGATTTACAAAATACCTCCAGACTATAGTGACCATCATCGACACTATCCGATCAGAACTAGGCCAAAGATGATTGTGTTAATAACTTAATAGTGTTACTTTTGAAGAATACAACAGAAATATTTTAACTGCTGACCAAGTTCCATCTCACATTAGCATCCAGGAAGCAGCAGTAATGCTTCTGGAATAGGCATGACTTCCCTTTGTCAGAAGTTAAAGACTAGCTTCGCCAAGAGTATTGTCATAAGATGGCTTGAAACATTTTCATCATCATTTCTTCGGTTATTCACATAAACTCAATCTTTCACCTCTTGGAAAGCATAGTCAAAACGTTTCGGACCTTTTTATTGTTTGTATATCATATACGCTTCACATAACCCAATAACAAAAAAGAATCTAACATTTTAAAAATTCTAGCTTCTTCAGGTAGGAGAACCAATATCAAATCTAGTGAACTTAAGCAGTCACTGGAGACCAGATCTCGGAATTATGTAAACTTCATAAAAGAAAACAGGAGTCAATCACTTACGCTTGATGAAAATTCTCAATAGAGAAAGACCATGGAGCGAAGAGGCAGAGAAGCAACAAAACTACCAGGAACCTAGCAGAAGTGTCCATTACAGGAATGCTAAGACCCCCTATCTGCCAAACGCAGAAGAGCGATGAAGGCGAAGGGAATGGAGGTGCAGAGACGAAGCAATCATAGGGAGATTAATGGAGCAGGTGTAGAAAGTAGCCGTGAGAAAAATGGGATCTGAAGGAAATCCTCGAGATGGGTGTACGTTAAGAATCATGCACCCACATGGAATGAGAGAGGGAGAAACTGAAATACGTGGAGTTGAGCCCGGCTGTGATATGGGGATGACCTTCTGAATCTTTCTCAGGTGCTGAACATTTTTGTTCGGCAAGCCAGATAATCCGAGAGGTCTTGGCACAACTTGCCTTCGTGGGTCGCTTGTGAGATTGAACAGAATGGAGTAGCCAACAGGTGAATGGATCTCAATTCTGCTCTAAGGGTGAGCAAAACTAGAAACGGGCGCGGGCATTTTCCGCAGTGATTCATGATAATTCCAAATTCCAAACGGGTCTCACTAATTTTTTTATTTTCATAATCTTTTTAATTTAAATTTTTATCTTTATAGTTTTAAAATTGTGTTTTTTATCCATCCTTGTAATTTCAAAAGAAATCAGTCAGAATTTAATACCATTAAATACATTGACATATCACTGATTTCGTCAGTTTTTCCTAATGTAGCATACTGACTGGATCCTTACTTTTAACCTGCACACTTAAAAAAAAGGTAGAAGCTGATGGTAGTAAAACAACTTTAAAAATACTTCAAAACACAAAAGAAGACAAAATGCAAAGAAGGAAAACATGAAAGGGTTAGGTCAAAGGAGGATCCAGAATCCAAACATAGTTGTGAAAGTTAGTATTGCTGATCACTGGAGTTGTCTAAGTTTCCGGGTGATTCCGGCAAATTGAAATCATCATCCTCATGTCTCAAGGATTATGAATCTTCGTGGTTTCATTCTTGACCTCCTAATGCTTTCGTCAAGAAACTTCAGCTGCATGTTCAACCTTTCGATCCACCTGATCCCATAACACTTGGTAAAGAATAGGAAAATGACAGGGATTGTTGGGAAATCGTCACTACCTTTAATGGTATTGAACTTCAATATACATCTTTTTGAAATTACAATGACTAGATATTCTAAACGAATTAAATTGTAGGGATAAAACACACAGCTTTAAAACCATGTGGACCAAAATGTGAATTGAAGGAAATTATTGGGACGAAAAGTTAGTTTAACCCTTTCAAATAATTAAAACAATATACCTTTCCTTTTATTTTTTTTGATACAAACCTTTCCTTTTATAAATCATTGGATAATTGTAATTATTTTTCAGCCCTTGCGTTGTGCCTAAAATGTAAAAAGCGAAATAATAAAACATATAACAAATTCCAAATGAAATATTTTTTGAAATATATGTGAAGATTTTAATTTACCTGCACAACTCTGATTAGCATATCAATAGTGCTTGACTATTAGTTTTCTAATTTTGAGTCCATTTTATTAAATTTTAAATTGAAAATAAAATTTATAATTTATATAAACAATCGACAAAAATGTTTAATTGGTGATAGTATTTTTGGAGTTTCCAGGAAAAAAGTCAAACACAGGACTAAGAACCAGTATTAAGATTAGTGTTATTATCAGTTTTCAGTTAGCAACTAACTGTCTCTTATATTAGGCCCAGTAGTTCAATAATATTAATTAATTGCACCGCTAGACATAGCCCAATTTCCTATTGTTATTTTTTTTAATAAACCACCCGGTATCCTAGGTTCATTGCCCGCTCCAGACTAATCCGGACCCCCGTGAGGAGACGTTACGGTGGTAGCGAGATACCGATGAGACAACTCTTTGAGATTGCGTTAATTATCACGGTTGTCACTCCCCAGGGTCCCTCGCCCTGAAAAATGCTAGTAGTAACCCTTACCAACTCTACCAAGCGTCCATTGGTTATCCCCGGTATGGCACAATCACCACGCCAATGCTCTGCAACTTGACTCAATGACTTGTGGGATTGGACATCAATATACCAATTCGAGTCGTCGAGGTGACCAAAACGCAACAACCAATTAGAATTTGATCCACTGGGAAAGGAATGTAGATTCCATCGTGTTTACAGGTTTTTTTTTTTTTTTGGTTTAGGTTAAAGCTCTCACAAGCAAGACTTCAGGCTAAAGAAACAAAACACAGCAAACACCAAACTGAAGGCCCACCCCGCACGGGGAGATTAATAGGCCACGAAGTTGGATAACCCATGTCCTTGGATGGCCCATGAAGGGCCCAAAATGAAGTGCCTATTCTCCGTTTGAAAATAGACTGATTCGTCCAAGGGATGGCCCCTTCTACGTCAAAACGAGGCTTGCGTCCTTTAGCGCCCAATTTACATATGACAACAAGATAAAACAATAGTTACAATGCATGCACCGCTAACAGATGCTGGTTTAATTGACAACGGATTGACTCATAACCTATAAGCTGGTCGGTTCGGATCTTGTTGCAATCACCGCATGGAATCATTCGCCTTTTATTTCATTTCCTCTTTCTCGCGTCTTCCTCAGTTTGCTTTTTGACCGTAACACCCGAGAGTGGTCCTCACCCTCCATTTATGGGGTCCACATTTTGAACTGTGTAGAGAGAGTATTCCTTGGGACACGACAGTTCAGAGAAATCAATGATGCTGCGATCTATTTGTTCAGCTTCTGCACTTGTATGTATGCCCTCTTCTCAACGTTTCCTTCCACATATGATTATCAGTGACGTATGAAACAGTTGATTCTGTGTAGGTTCTATAGAAGTAGAGGAGTTTTTTCGGTTTTAGACATGCATGCATGTTAGCAAAGCTAGATGCAGTGGTTTTTTGGCCCTTTCTGGGAAGAGGACAGTAGAAAGAAGAACTCAGCTAGTATTAATGAGAAGACAGTTCAGAAGGGAAGGGAGATATACTGTGCTGTAAAGTCCCGAGCTTAAAAGACAAAATTGTTGACTTGAGCATGCAGCTACTCATGTATAGCCTTGGCCCTTTACAAAAGGCCAAGATACGTGCATCCCTTTCATTCAGTGGCACCTTCGGCTTCGAGTTAATTGTGGAGTTCAGATTTCTTTCTGCCTCAGAGATCAAGAGAATCTGACAAACTTTCCGACACCAATCTGGAAAATACAACACCTTTTCTGTATAGTAATGGCTTGGCCTTCAGCTTCATGAAACATGTGATGTGGATAAATTAAAGATTAAGTAAACGCTACTCTCTACTGAGACCCATGTTTAACTCTATTCCGCAAAATCTTACGTTGTCGCAGAAGGCATGAAAATCGGCATAAAAGAGACACTCTGGTGACTGTTTGGTTCCGTTTGCCATTTTCCAAACGCATGCAGGAGACTCAATCAGATGGTTTCACAGTGATGGCTTTATCATCAAAACTATAAGAAAGGGGATGCATTTGAGATTTGCTGAAATTCAACTAACATGGACTCGAGAAGAACACTTTGAAGACAAGTACAGAATCATTTCCATAGCCAGGAACTGTTTCAAACTCCAAAGTCCCCCCGTTCAAATTGAAAAGGCAGTTCTTATAGACATGTCACAGTGCTTAGTTGCTTGTTGTCGGACATTTATTCCAGGCAGTGCTTAATTCCTGATATCGAATAGCAAGGCAGAAGAAGAGGCCTAAAATATAATTGCGAGAATTGCATGTGCAAACCTGTACTAATGAATTGCAAGGTCCACTATGAAGTTGGTAACAAGTGTGACTTCCACTTTAACTGTGAAGAGGGTAAAGAGGATGAGGAGGTTGGGGTTGTTTGGGGGGGGGGGGCGAGGTTGAAAGCTTGAAAAGGGGGATGTTATGGGACTTTGTTAGAGTAATTAATCATTAAAGTAATGGACTCCTCCAACCCATTAGATCATTTATTTTAGATGGTCCATATCTAATTTTTCTAAAATAAGCAATTTTTTACAAAAAAAAATCATTATTTGAAAATAAGATAGGTAAGAAGAGAATAATTTTATTTTAAGTTTTATACCATTAGAATAAGTTTTCATAAAAATAAAAAAAAAAGATCTAGACCATTAAAATCAAATGTGCTGATTCATGTCTAATAAGTTGGGGAACTTCATTACACTTGACAAGTAGCCTACTAGTTATAGTGTTATGTTGGGTTGGGTTGGGAGAAGCAGCCTACGAGTTCTAATGTAAGCTGCATCTTTCCTACGTTGCTAAAGTTCAAGACGCCCCAACATCCTGACCCTCTTCCACTCGCCAGAAGTTGCTCGCTCCCATCGTTTTTTTTCTGCCAACCGCTCCCATCGTTTTAACAAGTAGCAATTTACACAGATAAAATGATGGTTAGAACTGGTTAAAAGCAGTTAATGTACAAGATGTATGTTTTTTTTTGTCAAAAACGTCTTTATTTATGGCAGCAATGAGTGAGAGAGACAGTAAACAAAGAAAAATATCAGAGACAATAAGTGGGGGAAGATGGAAGCAGTATTCAATTAATCTAGTAAAAATAAAAAATGCATTAAAATTTTAGAAAAAGAATCATATGTAAGATCAAAATAATATGTAAGAATCATATAGGAGCTCTAGGTAATTTTCCTATGATGTTACTTATAAATATGGTCCAACGAGTACAGCCACCTTTAGCATTGTCAATGGAGCCCTGGAGCTAAGCCATTACTTCGGCATTTTAATCAATTCCAGTTACATGATTCATTGTAGATTTAAGAAAGATGTACTTTTGTATTTTAGAGGTCGAAAATATCCGTGTTGGCCCCATGAACTGGTACTGTTGAATTAGAAAGTAAGTTGGCGGTTGAGCTTAGAGTATTCATTTTTACAGGTCTTGTAGTTGTAGGAGGATATACAGGGTTTAATTTGTTTGGAACAACGTTTCCAAAATTCAAACGTAAGTTTGACAATATTTTTCCACAAAACCAAATAATCTCCTCCACATGTTTACTCTTACGTAAAAGTACTTCTCTACCGCGTTCTCATACACGCGCATAGTCCCTTCGCTGCCTGTGAAAGTTGATTCACTAAAAGAAAAGGGGATGGAAAACGCATCTAAATCCAAGCTGCCTTATTCACGAATGGAAGCTGAAATGGAAGAGCTTGGCAAGTTCTCCGAGGACAGCAACTGTTCAATAAAATTGAATGCTCACTGCGGTCCCGTGAGTTTCTGTCTTTTATGCCATCCACTGCCATATTCCCCAACCCTAACCTTGTTCGTTCTCCACTTCGCCACACCAGTGTCCATTCAGAAACACAAAATTTGCTCAAATCACCTTCATGCAGCAACGTTCTGATACTTTTTAGTTTTTAGGATGCCTCTAGTCTCTGCTTTATTCATCTCTGTTGATAGACATCAAAGTGCAATTATCCATAACCAATAGTGTTTCACATTTGTGTGAGGAATTCTGTTCCTCCTGATCTGCATGTTAAATTAAACGATTAGGTTTCAGGCATGCTTTGTTTTCTTTTTGAGTTACCAAGGGTTGTCCTCGACTCACTCTTTTTTTTTTGTGAAAAATTTTCAGAAAAGAGGTTGGACTCATCTATAATTTAAGGGTAAGGGTCTTAACTCATGATCTATTGGAGCCATTTTCAATCTACTCCCGTACACGATAGGTAGAATACCCAGCTTCACTTAGTTGTAGAGATGCCTCCATAAACTCCGTGACTAGAGCCACTTTGGAGATACCTCCACAAAGTGACATCTCCTAGGATCGAACACTCTCCCTATTAGGTGAGAGTGCGGGTCTAATCATTTGCCAGCTGAACCCATAGATAATGGGTATACTCGACTCACTCTGCTCTTGACAGTAATCACTTTTAAGATTTAGAGCGTACAGTTTTTTTACATCTTCTAATAAGTATATTTTTTTTATATTTAAACATGCACGTTCTCTTTGGGAGGGGAGAGAGTATGGTTTACCACCTCAACCAAAATCGGAAAATCCCGTTGGTCAAGTATGCTATATGCATGTTTGGAAAATTTTTCTTCCAACGGTGCACGCAAGCTAAGATAAAAAATTTTAAAACCTGTAAAAAACATCTTAAAATTCGTAAAAAAATATCAAAATCAGTCAATTTTTTTGTATTCAATAAATTATTATCGGAATCTGTAAACTCCTTTCTCTCAACGGATTTCCAAACACGCATGCGTCTGCAGGGGCTTTAGCTTCAGTTTCAGCGTTCCCTTCACTTTGAAGTTACATAACATCATCTTTTTCCCTCATATGTTAGCAACTGCAAAATAAGCGT
>JANTPZ010128048.1:0-11359 GCA_025593235.1 Vachellia pachyceras
TTCATCTTCAAAAAGAAGGCTTTGATCAAGGAAATTAACCTCTAGAGAGGTAGTAGAAGTTGCAAAGAGTAGAGAAATGGAAAGAGTTGGTTGCTTGGAGTTTTACCTTGCTTGTTGTGAGCTTGCTTTTCTTCCTCTTGAGAGCAAAAATGACATTTTCTCTTAGCTTGGGGGTAGAGAAAATTTCAGACCATGAGAGAGGGAGAGAGTGGCGGAAATGAGAGGAAAAATGGAGAGTTTTACTAATTAAAAAGGCCTATAGAAAGTGATTTTTGGCTTCCCTTGCAAGCATGGTTCCCTGACTATCCGGTTACTTAATCCGGTGGCACGAATTTCTGAAAAGTAGCCTTTATCCGGGTAACTACCTTTGCACTTTTCTGGGGACTTTCTTTCCCATGTGGCACCATTTCTTAGGCCTCCTTGCCTAGATGGCATCATGCCTTAGTCCAAAGCATCCCCAGGGTTTTCCTCGTAACTCGTTAGGATCCCTCGATTTGCGTGCAACACTGTAAAACGTGCTTCCGGTGGCCAATTTGACTTAAGGGCATGGAAAATTACTCCAGCCCTTTTCTGTTTCTCAAAATTCTTCCCAGATTTTTCGTAATTAATTTTATAAGAAAATTCTTATTCGGGGCTTTCGGGCACTGTTGTTCTCCGTACTTTAAAACTGCCAACACCGGATAACAGGTAATAATTTTATTAAATATTTTAGGACCCAACTAAACTTTTCTCAGTTTGGGTCTCCGGTGTTTGAGGAATCCTACTACCTCAAATAATTACTTATCGGTCTTCCAAACCTCCAAAATCCCTTAATTTATGGATATGCCAGTACTCTTTATACTTGGCCCATAATTACCAAAATGCCACTACCTTTCTTACTTCTCTCATAATTACCAAAATGCCATCACTTTTTCTACTCTTTCTTAATTCCAACCTAACCCTTGGTTGACTTTGACATTTTTTGTTAACTTTGACTTTTTGTTGAATTTTAACCAAATTACCAAAATGTCCTTATTATTTGATGACATTTTATTCCCCGAGTCTTTTTAATCAAAAATGATCATTTTGCCCTTATCATTTATGCTAAATGACCATTTTGCCCTTTGGTCATTTTTACTTAGAATTCTTAAGGCTATAGACTTAGTCGATCATCCTTTCTTGTTTATAGGCATTTTCCTTTCTATTTTTCTTATCTATGGGCCTTAAATCATTTGGTACTTTATTAGTTTAACCTTTATTTCTGTTCACAAAATTTGGGATATTAAATTTCCTTCCCCTTTAAAATAAATTTCATCCTCGAAATTTACACCTTTTAGTTAAATAACTTTAAGCTCTTGGCTCTTATCTTCTATTCCGTTTGCCATATAACTTTCTCTGGTATACTAGCTCTTCCTATATCACTTTTTTTAACTAGGAAACAGGAAATTCCTAGTACATTTTGTTGATACCTTGTTTTGATGATAACAAAATTGTGTTAAAAGTTTGTAAAATGATTTGTTAAGTCTCAAGTTCCAAAGTTTTGATTCAGTGCTTCTTGAAAATACTTGAGTGTTTTTGTCAAAGTATTGACAGTACTCGAGCAGTGGAATCCAATACTCAAGCACTGCATGTTTTGAACTTAAGAAATTTAACTACTCCCAGGTAATTCTCCAAGTATTGACATGAAGTGTTGTCAATACTCGAGTGTTGTAATGTGGTACTCGAGCACCGTGCTTTGAAAATAAGTTTTTAAACTATGCTCTGAGTGAACACTGCAAGTATTGCCTGACAGCAAAGCCAATGCTCGAGCACTAGGTTTCCAATACTTAAGCATTGAGGTTTCTGAAAACACTTCAAGTTAACACTCCAAGTATTGGCTGAAAGTATTGTCAATACTCAAGCACTGTATTTCAGCACTCAAGTGTTGACTATTTTTCTCAACACTGTCAGACAACACTTCTAGCATTGGCTAACAGCATAAGCCAATACTCGAGCACTGCAAATGCAGCACTCGAGTGTTGAGCATTTTATCAGTGATGCTAAGTAATACTTCAAGTAAAAGCTTCCAGCAGAGCCAACACAAAAACTCATTTTAAGCTCATTGGAAGCATCAAAATCATCAAAACAATTCATCTTCACCACTTTCCAGCTCAGGCTGAGACAATTTCCCAAACAACCAACAACATGAATTTTCAACTCTCAACACTTCTATCATCATATTCTTATGCTCAAGCTCATATTCATGCATGGTAAAGCTTGATTCTAACTCTCTTATATCAAGTGGAAAAATTGGGCAGCACTTCCCCTATTTATGCATGATTTCCCAATTTTACAAAAACATGGAAACAACTCAATCAACAATAACAACGACATCAATATGCTCCTTACAACTCAAGGAGGCTTTTGCAACAAATTAATGGCTCTAAATCCCTCCTTTCTCAATTTGCTCTCAAGAACCCTAAGCTATGGAACTTGAGAAAAAGGGCTCAAATCAAAATTTGAAACCATGGAAGTTGAAGAGAAGATCACAAGGAAGAGATTGGTATATACCAAAAGGTGTCTTGCTTGCTTACCTTGAATTTCTTGGAGCTTTTCTTCCTCTTGGTGTTCTTCAATGGTGTCATTTTGCTCTCCCATGGCCGAAGAAAGTCTTGCAAAAAATGAGGGAGGAAGAGGAAGAGTTATGATTTAATTAATTCTACACTCTAAGATTAATGGCCAAGATGGAAACTTACTAAGTTTAGATCCAAGGGCTCATATTAATCCACCTTAAGGCCATTTGCTTGCGTCTCATTGGATGGTAAAAAGGTGTCTTGATGGCTGTACCTTGATGGTAAAAATCTGGTTTCATTAACCAAACTGGTTCCCATTCAGTTACTTTTACCGGTAAACTTAACTATATTCCGGTAAATCATTTCCTACTTTTCTGGAGATGTTTTCTCCCTCATTTAATCTCCATAATTCCCTCTTGAATATATAAAAATCTTCATCCTCAAATTGTCCCTTAATCCAATCAAAATTAACAGGACTACTTTATCCTATTTAAAACTCCTGAAAACACGAAACCTTCGGATAAATCATTTTTAGGGCCTTGTAATTTTCTACATTTTTTATTGATACTCTAGCCCTTCTCCTTTCCCCCAAATACCTTCTAAATTGTTCCAAATTTATTTTTGTAATAAATTATATTTTTGGGGATTTTTTGCGCCTTTTCCCTCATTTTCGAGAAAATTGCCTTAATCGTACCCTGGGCAATAATTTTGTAAAATACTACAAAATTCCCTGAATTTTTCTAGACTCTGGGTTTTGGTCTTAGAGAACTCCTGATATCTTAAATAAATATTTTCAATCATCAAATCTTTAAAATTCCATAATTCCTCATCCAGACCGAATTTCAACAATCGGTTGAATTTCGGGTAATCAGTGAGTTCTGCTCTATCTTTTGGGCATTTGTGATTTTTTTTATTTTTGGTCAACTGTTTGACTTTTTGACTTTGACTTTGTCAAACGACCAAAATGCCCTTACACTTTCTCTTCATGACCAAAATGCCCTTTCACAGTCTAACTTTTCATAAATTCGCATTTTGCCCTTAACTTTGCATCCTTGATCTTTTGATTTCTGACCCCTTGGGCAACTTTCTAGGAGGTCACCCATCCTGAAATTGCTCTAGGGATGACCATGCTTAACTTTACTATTCCTACCAGCTTTCATCCACGGGGCCAAATCTGATTCTGCGACTTACGGCTCAACAACATCAACTTTTTCCGTACTTTCTATCCGTGGGTTCTAACTTGACTTTTGATTACTGATTTAGCCCTTTTTATCCAATGACCACATTGCCCTTGTTCTTTATACTTAATAACATTTATGTCCCTGGCTTACATTCTTAGAAATCTCAAAGCCTTAGGACTAAATTGAGCAGGGTCTTTTTGGTCCACTGACATCTCTTCTTTTTGTACTTTTATTTCTAGGCCTTGTCTTATCTCCTAACTAACGATTTGGCCTCTATGTTATTTTACGGAAAAGGGTGGATATTACATTAATGGTTTACACCGTCGACCGTTGAACACATTGAATGAAGCATTTATGACAGATGAACATACGTGCAATGACTGTGAGTAACATATATAAGCTTCTATCTAACGGCTATTTAATTTTGGAGCAACGGCTAATGAATGCGACCTCAACTATAAATGAAGAAGCATTGAAGACAGCAAGATATGATGAAAAAGTTTTAACATGATATTATTCTCTAATTACATCTTCTGTCATTTTAGTCAGAAATATTTGTGAGCTTCAGTAGTTGACCATTCACTCTTTCAAGAGAGTTTACTTTGTCAATATTTGTTGTAATCTTGTGAGAGATTCAAGGTTGGGACCTTGAATTTTTTGGGTTAAATTTGAGATGAAAAACAAAGTGAGTGAGACTCTGTTTTAGTCCGAATTGTAAGGGGAAGTGAGCATCCTATTGTAAAGGCCCGGTGAGCCTTGGTTGTTGCTGGATAGTGGATTAAAAAGCTCAGAGGCACTCTGAGGACTGGATGTAGGTCAAAGGGATCGAACCAATATAAATCTCTCATGTCCATTCTCTCTCTACTTTGCTCGGTGAAATTGTTTCATTTATGTGATTTCTATTTTAATTTTAAAAGGTGACCAATTCACCCCCTCTTGGTCAAATCCTACACTAACAAAGTGTTCTTGAAACCCTTAAACTTGGAAATTCATTTCCAATGCTTCTAAAATTATTTTCTCACTTCCATCCTACACAATTTTTCATTCTAAAGCTGTTGGAAGCATCAAAATCATCAAAAACTTACAAATTCCTCAAGTTTCACAACTAGCCGTAAAACAAAACACAAGCACACACTTGTGATTTTCAAACTTTCTTCACTCATAATGACATATTCTTGATCCCAAAACACTTCTCATGCATTATTTAGCTCAAAAATAACTTTTCCACATTAAGTATAAACTTGAACAGCACCTCCCATTAGGGTTTGAGATTGAAAAAATTCATATAACCATCAAACCCAAGCAATATATACATCAATCTACTCCTTATCATGCAAGGAGTGTTTTGCAACCAATTATTTTATCTAAAACCCTCTCTCACTTTCACCATCTTACAAAATAGAGGTTTAATAAAAAATTTAAACCGATAGATGTGTAGAGGAGGTTGCAAGGATCAAGAATATGTATAGGTTTGGGTGGTAAAGCTTTTTACCTTGTTAGTTCTTGAAGCTCTTTCCTCTCTTGTGCCATGAAGATGGCATCTTTGCTCCCCTTTTTCAGCTTGAAGAAGACGTCCAAAATGGGAGATAAGAGAGGATTTTTTTTATTGAATAAATCTTCTCAAATGAGATGGATAGCCAAGATTGTTTCTTGCAATTTAATTGTGATCCAAGGGCTCAAATGCTTCCACTACTTCTCATACATGCTTGGCTCTCATTGGTCCTTATAGAGTCGTCATTAATGAGTGTAACTTGTTTCTAGAAACTTGATTACACAAACCAAATCGGTTACCATTAGTTACTTGATCCAGTTATAACTTTATCATTGTTTAGCCTTGAAAATGGATCAAAAAATTTGTGATTTCCAAGGATTGCACAGGGTGCAACCCTAGGGTTGTTCTCTCCGGAGCTTTGTCTACCAATAGATTTCAGCTTGTGTTTAAGTTAGTTTTCCAAATGAACGCTGTTTTTTATTTGAAATAACTATGTACCTAAAGGCCGAATGCAAATTAGGATTTCTTTTTAGTATTTTTGAATTGAGGGAAAGTAGAAAAACAGAATTAAGTGTAAAGTATGGATAATGAAGTTCCTCCTCAAAATGAATCAAACCATCATAGTCCACAAAAGATTAGGGAAAGGTATCGGTTTTCACACTAAGTTTTATAATTAAAGCCCCAATAACTCGCTGGATCAGGAATTCCATGTAATGAACTCCATTCCATAAAACCCTTTGAAAAAACTTAGTGCGTGTACATAAATCGCAAAGTGAAAAAATCCAACTCAACTCAATATTGCCTCTAAAATCAAGCACAACTAGGAAGATAGAAGAGAACAATGATTTCATTGAATAGGTAGGAATGAGACTTCATCTTACCACGTCAAACACAAAACAAGTTCGATAAACAAATAATCAAAATTTGATTCAACCGAGACCAAGCATTTGCATACAAACTACAAGTTCTAACTCAGAAACTATGTAATCCGTATTATAAATGCAGATTAAAAACTAATACTCCCCTTTCGGCACTTCAAACTAGGCTATCTTTGTCTCCAAGAGGAAGGGATATGCTCAGCTACTCATATAGTGCGAAATCGAACTCTTAACGGAAGATTGGAGCATCATGATGGACTAGGGATGAAATGAAATGGTAGTAGGGTTTTGATAAGTAGAGAGAATAAGAAAATGGGATGGAATGGTTCTCTGCCTCCTCCTCTTTTCTTTTCTTTTTTACTTACCCTATTTACGTCATAATAACTGTCCAGGGTTGGATCCAAGAATGTGGTTTGGGTTTTATTTGTCAAATATGATTAGTTTTGATTACGTCAAATATAATAGAGCAAAAACTTTTCATAATCCATATTGATTTGATAAAGGTTTTTATAATCCATATTGATTTGACAAAGGTTTTATGATTAGTTTTGATGATGTCAAATACAATAGAGCAAAAAGTTTTCATAGTCCATATTGATTTGACAAAGGTTTTTATAATCCATATTGATTTACTACTTTTATTTGAGCATTCTTTTTAATTGAAAGATGATGTGGTTAAATAACTCAATTTGAATGTTAAAATATTTTTAAATAGATGTTATATCATCTTTCATTGAGTTACCAGTCATCTAAATTTATTTGGATGCTCAAAACTATTTCTTAAAGATAAAAATTGTGTTTGATAAGTTTATGGAGCTTCCTGAAGCAAAAATTAAGTTCCAGGAAGAAGAAGTGCTAAAACTTGAGTTCTAGGTCAACAAAACTCGAGTTTCAGCCTTCTGTACTCAAAACTCGAGTTTTGAAGTTATCAGAACTGAGTTTTGGCTCCTCTGTTTCTGTAAGCTCAATATATGTCTGGTAGTTTGATCATATCTCTCAAAACACAAGACCAATTGATGTGAAAACAATTTTCTATGAAACTAGACTCAAAATTCGATTCATAGACACCAAAACCAGCATCACAACATTTAATATGAAGGAGATATATTTTTCAAAAGTTGGTGGTCGAATTTAACATTTTATCACTGATCTTTGCTTATTGTCTCCACCATAACTTTCTTTATATAATAGATTTTTACTCATTCTTGTTTCACATGTAAGTAGACTTATAGGGCTTTCCATTGATATATTATTTGTAAGGTTTGGATTTAAATTGAGAGAGTTATGACCGTTGCAAGTTGGCACATGTGCTAAAAGCTGAACTGTGATCTGTTCACTCGAGTTTCCTGCTTCAAGTTGTGACAACTCGAGTTCCATAACAACACAACTCGAGTTTTGAGCTTTTTGAACACTTTGAAAGACCTTGCTGCATCATAATTGAGTTCCAAAACTTCACAACTCTTTTACAGAACTTGAATTGCAAACTGAAAGTTTTGATATTAGAGTTTTAACAACTCGAGTTCCATGTTTTATAAAACTCAAGTTCCATATCTTTCTCAACTGAAATACAAATTGTTGTTATAAAACTTGAGTCATGTTTATTCAAGACTCAAGTTTCAAAACATGACTTCATAAATTGCATTATGAACTCGAGTTTACCAAATGAGAATTCCAAAACTACATTATGAAACTTTCATTATAAACCTGAGTTTCCAAATTAGAGTTTTCTAAATTCGAGTCTTGAATTGAGAAAACTTGAATTTTCATTACATAACTTTTCAAATTGCTCAGAACTCATGAAATAGAACTCGAGTCATGAGAAATTGAAAACTCGAGTTCCTTATTTTCTAACAAAGCTTCTGACACAACTAGCCTATCATCTGCCGAAGCTTTCCATTTTCGTGCTTGCATATTTTGAAAATACCTACTCTCATAAATGCATTTTAGTTTACCTATTAAACAGGTATGGGCGTAACAAAGAATGTCTATGGCACTCAGCATTAACGGTCATTAGTACAGCCTTCGCCGTCAACAGATGAGATGCGCATTAATGACCGAACAATGAAAGTGAGAGCTGTGAGTAACGGATGCATGTCTTCCTCTCCAACCGACATATTCTGACAACATTTATAAATAAGAGGGAGCAACCAACTGAAAAGCAAAGAGGAGAAAGATGAAGAAGATGGAGTCACTTAACGTAAAACAGAGCACAATCTTGGGATTATGATATTTTCTTCTCCGAGAGCTTCATTGTTTATTTATCCACTCGTTGAGAGAGTTTTTATTGATTCATCCAAACTCATTGTATTTCTGTGAGAAACTCAAGATTGGGATCTTAAGATTATTTTTCTGGGTTTGAGTTGAGAAAACAGAGCATGTGAGTCTCTGTTATAGTGCAGTCTTTAAGGGAGTGTGATTCCCAGTGTAACCTTACATGTGGTAAGGGGGAGTGATTGTAAAGGTTTCTCAAGTACCTGTGTTGCAAACTTGAGTGGGTTCATAAATGCCTGGAAACATTTATGGGGTTTTCAAGTACCCACCGTGACAAACTTGAAATGGGACTCCCAAGGATGACATTGTGATTGTAATGGTTTTCCAAGTACCTGGTTAAACTTTGATGGTATGGTGGATTGAAAATCTCGGAGGTGCTATGGGGACTGGATGTAGTCAGAGATGGCCAAACCAGGACGCTGTGTGCTTTCTGTTCTTTCATCTTTATTACCATATATTGTTTTTCACGAATGAAATCTATTTTCAACCTCCATGTTTTTTATTAACTCATGATTTGAATTTTGTGATAAACCGAGTTTCAAAAATTTTATGATACCCAATTCACCCCCGCTTGGGTGACAGCCAATCTAACATTTGGTATCAGAGTATATCTCTTGTTTAAAGGGCTTAACAGTCTCAAGAGTGATCCATGGTTGAAATTGGGTTGTTTGCATTTTTGAGTGATTTTGATAATTTTTCGAATGATTTTGAATGATATTGATTTTTTGGTTTCTGAAAGCTAAAATTTGTTTTACTTAAAATCATTTTGAAAATGATTTTCAATCAAAACAGAGAAAGGATTGGTCATAAGACGAAGAGAAATTGATTTCATTCAGAATGTGAGCAATAAAATTTATGTATCAAAGACATTTGGTATTCTCTTGATTTTACTCATATTTCTAATAAATGTCTTGAAGTTGCAAGTGTTGACAGTTTATAAGCTATATACATCAATCATTGACGAATCAAACTGGAAGTTGTAAGCACAGAAGGATCAATCACAAAACGCTTCCATGAGTCAATTGGCATAAAAGAATAAGAAGAAAGTGGATTCCAAGGGAGAGGCTCTTGCTGTTAAAAATGATTAATCACTCCCAAAAGCTCAAGATGCACTAATGGTAAAAAGTTCCAATTCTTCTCATTCCTGTTTTGAAAATGTTTTTCCTTTAGAAGCTTGCATAAAATTGTTTTTGAACTAATCTTTTACATCTGTTATTGAAATAAAAATGTTTTTGAGCTATGCTCTGAAAAATTATTTTTGAAGAACCTTCCCTACTAATGATTTAAGATTGCATCCACTATACAAACATAATTCTTGCAAAACTATATATAATAAGTGTTATATTATTATATGCAAGTATTACGGTAACTCTCATCATATCTCTCACTCTTGTTGCAAACCAAACAAAATTTCGTAGCTCTCTGTTTTGCTACAGGATAAGAATCACTCTAAGTAACACTCAAGCTTCAACAGAAGTGTTACTGAAGAAAATTGTTCACTCCAAGAAAAAAAACTCGAGCAGAAGAATGAGAACTCGGGTGTTCTGGGAAGAAAGCTCAAGTTCACACTCAAGTAATGAATCTTTGTTGCAGAACTCAAGTTTCAGAAGGCAAAACTCGAGTACTACCAAACTCAAGTGAAGCAACAAAAAAAAACAATGAAGATGTAGTGGATGAGAAAAGACAGTCCTTCAAGTACCTAAGAAGAAGCTAAACAAGTTAAGAACATATTTTTACATTGATCTAACAAGCCAGCAACCAAATTATACTGTGATATCAAATCTTTATCCCATCAATGCTCATTATTTGATTACTGTTATTTTTCCATTAGCAACCAAATCTTGGTTTTCAACATATTTTAGATTGATACATGAATTGAGAGATACTTTTGCATAAGTATATCTTTTCACGTGTTAAGTTTTTGAAATGCATATTCAAAAAGATTTCAGTTTATAATGATTCACAAAAGTGCATATGCATGTTTTTATATGCTCATGTGATTTACAAGTATGGTTTTCAAAAAATTGAAAGTTGATTTGTTTGTGAAAACCATAAATGCTTCAAAGGAGTCTTTCACAATGATAATCTTTTTCATGTAGACCTCTTTGAAAAGAATTCAATAAGTGAAACCTTCTTGTCTAATACCTAGACCCGTGAATTTGTTTCAAAAATTCTTGTACTCATTTTGTTACTTGAATTCTTTCAAAATCAAATTCAATTAGTCAAGACAATTTCTGGGTCAAAGGCAAATTCATTATGGCTTATTCTCCTTGGAAAAACCTTCAACATGTCATTGTAATTGTGCTCTAAATCGAAGAAACTAATCCATGGAAGTTGTAGAGAAACTTGCAAGGATCATTTTGATGTATAGAAACAAGGGGTATAAGCTTTTACCTTGATTTTCCCATGAATTTTCCTCTTCTTCTTCTTCTTTGTTCATGGCGTCTTGTGCTTCTCTTTTTCCTGCTGAAGCTGTCGTGAATAATGGGTTGAAGTGGAGAGGAATTTGTTGTTTTAATAATTCCTCTTTTAATGGAATCAAGGGTTGAGATTTCATCTTATAACTTTAATGAAATCTAATGGTTGAGATGAAGCCACCAAAGAGCCATTTGCTTGCTTCTAATTGGATGATGAAAAGGTGTAATGATGGCTGTCATTAAAGGGATAAAAATATGTTTGGGCCTTGGTTACACTAACCAAACCGGATCCCATTCGGTTACTTTTACCGATTACACTTTTTACCGGTAAACTTAACTTTATTCCGGTAAATCTTTTTCTACTTTTCTAGAGATATTTTATTTTTCATTTAATCTCCATAATTCCATCTTGAATATAATAAAATTATTATTCCCAAAATACCCTTTACTTATCTCAATTTTTACAGGATTATTTTATCCTGTCCAAAATCCCTGAAACGGAACAATCGGAGAGCAAATTTCTTTTAGGGCCTTGAAAAATACTATATTTTTCACTGATTCTCATGCCCTTTTCCTTTTTCCAAAATGC
>JANTPZ010128058.1:0-15580 GCA_025593235.1 Vachellia pachyceras
GTTTTCGAGGATCAAATTCCTGTCTGGTTTCCTCCTTCGATAATCCATATCTCCTGTGGTTCTATTCACTTCCAGAAATCTAGCTTTAGCTGACCAGAAAAGAGGGCCAGTGGATTGGGCTCGGGGGAAGATTTGCGAAATAATGAGGGAAGATGACTCGAATTGGTTCTCGCGATGGGAAGAGGAACTCCCTACCCCAGACGAACTCATGCCCCTCTCCCAAACCCTAATCACTCCCGATCTTGCTGTGGCTTTTGATATCCGAAATCCTCATGTCAATACCTCACAGCAACTCCCTCAGCCCCCTCCTCCGTCGAATCCTCTGCCTTCTCCTGGGAATCCTACTCACCCTAATTCCACGGACTTTGCCGATTCCGCTGAATTGGGTTCTGGCATTGGAGGCGAGGAACCCGCTCGCACCCTCAAGCGTCCTCGCCTCGTCTGGACTCCACAACTTCACAAGAGGTTTGTCGATGCTGTGGCACACTTGGGGATAAAGAATGCCGTGCCCAAGACCATAATGCAGCTGATGAGCGTGGATGGGTTGACTCGAGAAAACGTGGCTAGCCACTTGCAGAAATACCGGCTTTACCTGAAGCGCATGCAAGGATTATCCGGCGGTGGAAGCGGCGCCGGTAGTGGCGGCGGCGGAGGAGGTGGTCCATTGGCTGCTTCCGTCGATCCTGCCACCGACCATTTGTTTGCTAGCTCACCCGTGCCTCCCCATTTCTTGCATCCGACAAGGCCTAATTCGGATCATTTCTTGCCTTTTTTGCCGGTCCAGACCCTGCAGCACCACCATCACCAGCAGCACATGGCGGCAGCTGCTGCCGCTGCCGCGCATCCACAGTTGCAGCCACAGTACCACAGGCAGGTGGGGCATTTTGGGTCACCTCCAAATGGGCACTTTGAGCATCCATTTCTAGCGAGGCAGTCTCAGGCCCAGCCACTTCACAGGATGGGTGCCCCAATCCACAATCCAGTAACCGCTAATTATGTGGAGGACATGGAATCGGCCAACGCGGCAGGAGCGAGAAAGGTTCTTACTTTATTTCCTACTGGGGATGATTGAATCTTTTCTGTGGTCATCATATTGAGTTCTATAATTCTCGTTAGATCCACCCTCTTGTCTTGTGAAATATTGTTTCTGGTGGTTCATTTTGAGTTTGTTCGGGGTCCTTCTTGTTTGTTTTTTTTTAGGGGTCACGGTAATCTTGATGCTACTAATTCGTACCGGAGTCTAGATGTTATCTGCTCTTGTGCATACCCAAGAGTCCCAACTGTCATGCTTCTGTGGCATAATCGGATATGTTCCATGATAATGAGTTTCTGGAATTGATTTGGAGATTCCACTGAGGTGTCTTGTTCCTGTAAAACCACGTCCATAGTTCAGGTGACTGACATACATCATGATGTCACTTTTGAGGTGGAAAAATCATGTTTAGAAGCTCGTTCATGAATCATTGCCTCAAGACTCGTCCCATTGTTGTCTAAGAATCGCCTGCGGTTCAAGATCCAGAGTGTTCCTACTTGGGAAGGTTTTGATTGGCAGGAGCGGCTGAAGCAACATGTTCCGTTCACAATGAGCTTGCAGGCTTTAATAAATTATGTGCTACACTCATTTGGAATCAAAGGAAGCATACTACTGTTTCGTGGAAGCTGGTTGTGAATTCTTAAACTAATTCCAGGATCCTCTATTGTGAACTCAAAGACTTGATTTCTCGAGTGTCGAGCTGTCTGTTTCTGTAGAGGTGTGGCGTATATATAGAAGATTTTAAACGCCAGATTTAAGGGCATATTTTTGTATCCTGATCTCAGGCTATTGTTGGGTTAATTGCTAAATGCATTGTAGTAGGCTAGATTCCATAATTTCTAGATGTGTACCAATTTCAAAAGAAAAATAAATCGAAGTTCCACGTTATCTTGTATTTCTTGTCTCACAAGCATTCCTGATTTCTTTATATATCCCAAATCCTGAAGCTCACTGTGGGTCTCATTGTATGATGATTGGGAATGAATCATGTGCATCTCTTTTTATCAATATTATTATTTGATCCATCATACATATCCTTTCTCACTTTCTACATTTCCTCTTTATTAATAAAATAGGAGATGCACAGAAAATGCATCACTAAAAAACTGTGGTGGTCTAATTGCTCATATCACGGATCTTAGCCTGTTAGCCATCCTGCATTAATTTGTCAAGCAATATATCCTCCCTCCTTCTGAACAGTGTCTATTTCCTCAAGCACTGAATCTCGCAATTCTTGCATGAGATCATTTTTTGAGGAAAGAATAATTCATCTTAAATCAAACGATTGCTAAGATATTTCAATCATTAATTTGTATTTAACCTCCCCGCCTTAAAAAACTCTGGGCAAGGTAACTTTTAACACGAATCATTCAGCTCCTGTTTCTGAGATACACGTAGGTTTTCTACTCGGCTTGTCTTCAATTTTGGGAAATTAAAGCTGATCCCTTTTAATGTTGGGTCATCATAATTTTCAGGTCGTTTAAATAACATGCGCATTGTTTGCGATGCCTCTCAACGTTCAATCAGAAGTTTTTTGAAGCTTTTTCAGTTTTCTGTCTAAATTTCCACAATTTAATGCGCTGTTTGTCATGTTTGAAAGCTTTTTAATTATTCTGAAGATAAACACCTTCAGATCGCTTCAGCCGAAGTCTTGTATAGTATACGATCGATAGAATTGAGATTTTCCTTTCTGGCGTGCTTGAACTTAGCTTTTGGCGGTAGTTAATTGTCGATGCCGTAATTTGTTTATCCAGCTCTGCTTTGGGCGCAAGAAGTGCACTACGCTTAAAAAATTCCTCTCTCTCTGCTTCCAAGCATCTGAGCAGCAGCAGAAAGAAAAAGGTAGAGGTCTGAGATTCTGATTTTCCTTTCTGGTGTGCTTGAATTTAGCTTTTGTCGGTAGTTAATTGTCGATGCCGTAATTTGTTTATCCTGCTGTGCTTTACCCCCCCCCCCCAAAAAAAAAAAGCATCTGAGCAGCAGCAGAAAGAAAAAGGTAGAGGTCTGAGATTCTGATTAGTGTGATACATTATGTCAAAATCATTTTTTGATGCCGCACGTTCGTGTAATTCTCATTAGAAATAGGAAATTAGTTTAAACGATACAGCATGAAACATAACAAGCCATGTGCACCTTGTGAAGACAAAAGGAGAAATTAAAGGAAGAGGTGGTAGGGGGAGGAGGTCAACGAAGAGCATGATGGCGACGACTGACGACGGGGGACTCGTTAAAAATGGGGAAGCAGTGGGACAAAGTGGCAGTAACATGATGAGGCAGCATCTCACATTGTTTCGAGGTTTGGAATATAATAGTACCAAAACCCAACAGATATTCTGCATTACGTTGTAGGAACCTCATTGTATGTGCACCTTGGATTTGTCAAATAATGATGCAGATAAGGCCATGTGTTTATTTTGGGTTGGTTTTTACAGAATCTTTGGCGTTTCTTGCTTTGTCTTTGTCCTTGGCCTTTCTCTCTCTCTAATATGGCTTGGAGCCTTTGGCTACAAGATTCTAGGCTCAAAAGAAGGTGGAGGCCACCCTGGATCTCACATTATTTGATTGGGACATTATCATCCTTATCATCTTCCATTAACCCTTCGCTTTAAAGTATTCTTTCCTATTATTGGATCCAACTGGTCACTTAAATCTTCTCTTGTTCGCCTCAAGGAAGTTACTCGAACCAGAATCCTCTCCCGCTGGTCACCATTCTGGTTTCTATATCCTGTTGAATATGCTCCCAAAGTCCTATATAGAATATCATCCTAAAAACATGCTTATTATCAATCTGCATTAAATATGCTCCCAAATCGATTAATACATTACCAATTCAAGATTCAAACTACTTGGTGATCACCTTTAATGTATCTAATTTATTAATTGATCACATTTAAAAGTAAATATTTTGGGATTTCAGAGATAAGACCTGAACTCACGCTGCACCAAACCCAGGTGCAAGGAAAACGACGAGTGGGAATAGCTGGTTTGGATTTCACCATCCCATTCAGGGATTTAGAATGCAATATTTCATCAACTAAACATCCGTCTTTCTGACATGCACAATTCAGTGTCAGAACAGATTCTTGGTTATATTGTGTTTATTTGACAACGCTTAACTTATAACAAAAAACACGTTTAACAGTATTTTTCTTCAAAACGAAATAATCTCCTTCACATATTTACATCAGCTTGCGTAAAAATACTTTTTTACGGTTACCAAACAGACACATTGTCGGAACACTTAAGAGTTTCTCGTAAAGAAGCAACACTAATTTAAGTCAGCTAATTAATTTATAAAGAAAAAAAATTAAGTCAGCTAATTGGCGTCAATAGATTACCCGACCAAGCTACTTTCTTCGCCGGGAACGGAAATGCACTAAGATACCATTATATTTCGGTTTTGTGGAACTCTTATTTCCATCTCGTATCACGCCACCGACACGTTTCAAAATAGCACCTTTTGGGGCCGCATGGCATAAGCGTAGCACATGATGATTTTGCCTCCCCAACGTTAAGAGAATAAAGGAGTTTTGTATCCATGAAAATCTATGTATATTTTGAGATCCACCCCAATCATAATATATTTTACTATCATAAAATCTAAAACGACAGACAGACTACAATAGGGTATCTAGTAGGAGTTTCAAAAGCATGAACCTAAATATCAAATCCTAAAGCTAAAATAATTTCAGCGTACAAATTGACAAGTCCCCATCAGCCATTGTCTAGTAGTTCTGCGGATAATCAAAGCTCAGCGGCTGCGGCTGTTGACCAAATGGAGCCTGCAAAGCAACCCAATAGAGTATATAACGCACTAGAGAATGCATAATCAATTATATGCACCGCTTGGTAAAAGTGATGATGCTTGAATTATGTAGCAAGTGAAATACAAATACACGTGGGACACAAATTTCTTTCATCCTCAATGGAAAGAACAATTCAAACAATACAAAGTGAGCCCACTACATTAACCCGGTGGACCCTCGATGCTCCCAATGTTATTTATGATTTTTTTTTTGGGTGGGGGCATCTGAAACAAACACTATAACAATGATTTGCCATAAAGCCGTTCTCATGTTACACCACAAACTAACTCTCCACATGATTTGATAAGTGCAAAGTGAAGGAATAAAACTGGCGCAACAACCCTAAAAGCAGGATGAAACAAGAAATTACAATAACCAAAGCAAAAGCTTTCACAAACGTCTAAAATTCCCATATGGTGACAGCACCTGCATCGACAATAAATTCCTCTACAGTTTGGTCGTGCTAACAATCAAACGTCTTACACTCAAAAACCTAGAAGTTTTCTGGTGATCCATAGCTAGAAGACACAAACCCCAAGCCACAAATGATGGGTTAATGATATTAACTGTTGTTTACCTGGGAAACAGCATGTCTAAATTGGTCATATGAATGTGCATACATCATTGCAGCATTTGGCCACTGTAGGTAAGTAACATCCCCAGATGTCTGATTCAATCCTGTAGCGCAAAAAGGACTCATTATTGGGTTTGAAAGGGGTCCATAGCCAAGTGAAGGTTGAGTTTGTGACATCTGACCGAGCTGATTGAAATTGCCGTCATATTGGGAAAATGAAGGTGGAACTTTTTGAAGACTAAAAGGCACCAAGTTAAAATTTGGAATGCTCCTAGCATACCTGCCAAAAATCATTACGGCAACTCGTACTGAGAAAAAAATTCTTCTAATGCTAAAAATAATCACAAAATTATAACACATCAACTAGCAAATAAAAGGAACAATTTACAGGAGAACAAACATGAGACCATTTAAAACCATTGATCCTATATGTTCTTATATCTTTACTGTGCACAGTCAAAGGCATTTCCGATTATGACTACCAGATTAAAGAGATATCACTCGTCTGTCTCCCTCTCCCCCTACCTACCCCCCTCCTCGCTCAAACTTTTCAATCACACAGACCCAAAATAAGAACAACAACAATAATTCTCACTTTGATTAGATTATTCCAGTTGGCACATGAACTAAAGTAACGCAGCAAAATTATAGCTTAAAAGGAAATATTGTTAATAAATATACAAAGGATTTTCAGGTAGACTCAGGTGCAATTCCTTATATCTTTGCTATAAAGTTTTCTTGTAAAAGTATAGGATATGTATATATTTTATTTAAAAAAATATGATGCCGAGATATTATACAGTCACCATGGACTTGTCATGTTTTAATTCAATAACATGATAAGAAAAATGTAAAGAGGTGCATACAAGTTTTTCCAAAGGCTTTTTTAGCCAATATAAGATTGCCAAGCATGGTGTAACATTGAAATTACTGTTTGGGCTTTTCTCAAATTAATAGTTAGGACTATGAATGAATCTTACCTTCCATAGCTACGATCATAATCTGGATCGCTACGATCCTTCTCCCTATCTCTTAAAATGGCAACACGAGTACAACCAATGTCCTTGAAACTGGTGCATTTTTCTGAATCAACCGTAGGGTTCTTGCCAGCTTCATTCTCATCCTTGCCCACACTACAATTTCTTCCATCCACAGGGACTTGGGACAATGCATCACTTGCATCAGAACTTCTAGAGCCACTGAAGATGCGTGCTCTTGCCCGATCATATTCCTCCTTCCTCTCTTCCATACTTCTCATGGGATTTCCTTTCAGTCCGGCTTCATTCATTTCATTTACATTGCTTTTATTAGGTCTAGGCCTTATGGCAATTTTTATCTTCTCAGGCTTATCATTTTCTGGCTGTTTGATTGGTATTTCAGACAAACGGACCGCTGGATATCTGCTTTCTGCTAACTTTCTCACCACTATTTTACTTCCCTGTCCAGCTGCACCATAATCTTGAATCATAGTTTGCATACCATAGTGTTGAGACACACGATGTGCTGCCAGTCGAAGATATGAAGAAGGGAAGTGCTGGAACTCAAAATGCTGCTGATCAGTGTCATTCAGGAACCTCTGAATATCAAGTTCCATGCGCAAAACTACAACACAACACAATCAGAAAGTTCAACAGAAAAATTAGTTGGGAAAAGGGGCATGCCAAAAGAAAATCCAGAACCCTCAAATATTGACCCAAAGTGTTCCAAGGAAACCATAAATCCAACAGCCAGCCCACCGTTCAAGATTTTCTGCTTCAAGCATATGGCAACACATTTGAGCCAAGCAGCAAACAACGGTTGGCTAAAATGTTAAGAAGTAAAAGCATTTAAAAGCAAACAGTCGATGTATCCCTCCGATGATGAAGATTTCAAGGCGTGCGTCTCATGTGTGAAGCTGAGTGCGTGAAGCTGAGCTAACGCTCTCGTCAATTGAATAAATTTTTGATGTTATGAAATTCAAAGAGCCCCAATTTCGGGATCCATGATAGCAAGGGCCATCGAGTATCGTTGTCCCCTCAAGAGGAACCGGCTCAAAGCTAAATATCGAATTCAAATGACAATTCCTAAGGTAATCTAACTAGTTATAGCAAAGGAAAGGACGACAATAATTATTCCAGATCTCATAAAATCGATCTCAAACATAACATAAACCAGATCGCGGGATGTTATATCAAGCCCAAAACCAAAGTACCATCGACGAAGAACAAAACAATAAAATTAAAAACCCAAACATGAAGTCAACAAACAAATAATTCTTCAACATTAGATATCTAAGACCAAACTAAAAATAAAAGCAAAAGCAAAAGGGGGGCACTGACTGGTGAGACGGTGACGAGAGTTCTGAAGAGCTTCAACCAAGAAGGGGTCAAACATGGACTCCTTGTCCTTGAATCCAGAGAAGCCATCATCGGAAGCAGATGGGGAATCCATGATTCTACGGAAAAAAAGGGTCGATTAGAGAGACTTGTCCCTCTTCTTTTTCTTCTACAATTCCTCCCTCAGGACGAGGGAAAGGAAGGTCAGGAAGAAGGAAGAGGGGGAGAGGAGGGGGACGAATTGTGCCTTATACGCATAGGAAAGATAGAACCCCGCTCTCTCCCTCTCCCCCCACCAACACCCAACGAAAGAGAACCCTTTCGAACAAAACCATTGAATAATTTATAGGTCAGAAAATTCTTTTCCCCGCCTCCGACCTCTTTCGACAAGTGAAAATGTAATGCCCTGACACAGGGAATCAAATATAATTTATTTTGTTTTTCGGCAGCTTAATCAGATAATCAACAGTCTAATAATAGACAAGGTACATAATTATAACATTTTCGTGGTAATAAGGTTTTATATCCTTGAGCGGCCAAGATTTTAAGTCTATGATTAATATGTATATAATATAGGGATATTTTTTTACAAAAAAATATATTTACCAAGCACACACAGCCACATTGTTTATGGCAAAAGCAGTCTAAATAACAGGTCGCATGAAGAATTATAATTTATGTAATTACAAAACCGACCGTTATTTGGAAAATATTATAAGTGGGTCGGGTAAAAAAGACAAAGTGATTCTAGATTCCATTTCAGTACCCGTGGGCCGTGGGATCTCTAGTCCAGTTATTAAGGCCTGTGATTGAGGGATACCAGCGACTCAACTGGGCCTCTTCTAAGCCCACATTCCGTCAAAGCCATACACCGATTTTGACCAAAAGGAAAACCAATGAAAAGGAAACAGAATAGCGAACACATGTCATGTCATTACACAATTTACAACGTGCCACTCTGCAGAGTGACGTAGCGGAAACGTAACTCCAAAGGGCCACTCGATTGGGGAGCACGCGACTCACGCCTCGCTTGGAAGCTTCCTCTCTCCCCCCCCTCTCTCTCTCAACTGATATCGTCCACCCCGTGTCGTTCTCTTGTGGATAAGGTTCATTCCTATTTCCTTAGCACACCCACGCGCCAATAAAAACCGGCCGCCTCATTCCACGTCCAATCTGAGGAGCGTCGCCCGGTGACCCATGAAGAAAAATCCTCGTCAACGTAACGGAGTCACGCGGAAACGTCGTCATCGTCGTTTGTCCGAGACCTCCAAAGCCCTGGCTGAATCTTGAAACCCTCGTTCGCCTCTTCATTTCTCAAAACCCTCATCATGACTGCGCCAACCCCACCCTCGGACATGTGCTTCACTGATTTATCATCCGAGTTCGATAACCTCCCAGCCCCCTCCGTGGATCCCCTCTTTCTCTCCGACAACGATCACGCCATGCCCTCTGAAGCATTCGCATCGGACCTTGATTTAGCCAAGGAATTTGGGAATTGTGGCGATTTCGACATCTCCTTCGACGATCTCGACGATCTCGACATTCCTCTAGAAACCGATGATTTCCTACTACCCAATGACTATGTCCAATCGCCTGCATTGCATGACGTCGAATTGAATGCCGATGAGAAGCAGCTAAGCTACAACAGTACCGATTTTGTGTCGCCGGACTCCGGTACTTCAGGTTCTGGCAATCAGATTTCCAATGTTGCGGAGTTTCTGAATTCACAATCACCTGAATCCAGTAGTTGCGGGCGGGAATTTTCTCTGTCACACCCGGCTGATAATTCAGGCAATCAGGACTCCCGCGATTCACTGGATGGTAAGGTTTCGAGCTTTCAATTGCCAGATTCTGATTCTTGCGATCGGGAGTCTTCTGGTGGTCCTGTTTCATCTCAGGGTTCAGGCAGCGGTGTGGTGATGAATTCACCTTCAACGAGTTCTGACTGTGATGCCAGAGACATTTCGTCTCGCCGAATTGCTGATCAGAATGTAAAATTGGAGGAAATGGGTAAAAGTTGTGATTTGAAAAGGAAGAAGCAGTACAATGAAGGAAGTACTGAGGTGAGAACGACCAAGTTCCGGAAGTCATCATCGATCCCTATGGAGAATACCACTCAGCAGTCTGATATCAATGACGGCAGCGAAGAGGACGAGAAAAGGAAGGCTAGGCTGATGAGGAATCGGGAAAGTGCCCAGCTCTCCAGACAGAGAAAGAAGCATTATGTGGAGGAGCTTGAGGAAAAGGTGAGGGCAATGCATTCTACCATAACTGATTTGAGTAGCAAGGTATCGTTCGTCATGGCCGAGAATGCTACTTTGAGACAGCAACTGAGTGCTAGTGGGATGTGCCCTCCGCCAGCTCCAGGGATGTATCCGCATTCCCCGATGGCACCCATGCCTTATCCATGGATGCCGTATGCTCCCTATGCAGTCAAGCCACAAGGTTCTCAAGTTCCTTTGGTTCCAATTCCCAGGTTAAAACCTCAACAATCACAGTCTGCTCTGAAGGCCAAAAGGTCCGAGAATAAGAAGTCTGAGGGAAGAACTAAGAAGGTTGCCAGCATTAGTTTCCTTGGTTTGTTTTTCTTCATATTTCTTTTTGGTGGACTCGTTCCTCTAGTGAATTTTAATTTTGGAGATTTAGGGGGCAGTATTTCGGGTAGGCCCATCTCTTTCACTGATAGGTTCTATAGTCAACGCGGAGGAAAAGTTTGGGAGGTAATAAAGAATGGATCTGAAGGAGATAAGGAAGTAGGATTCTCTAGTGGGAATTTAGGTATTTCTGACAGACTAATATATGAGAAAGGTCGCAAATTAGAAGAAAAGCATAAACAGCGGGATTCACCATATAGAACAGGCTCAGATGGCTTTGTTCAAAAGGGCAATGCTACTCAATTCGAGCCTCTTCTTGCTTCTCTGTACGTTCCAAGGAATGATAAGCTTGTGAAGATTGATGGGAACTTGATAATTAATTCTGTTCTGGCTACTGAGAAAGCAAAGGCATCTCAAACTTCTCATGCAGAGATTAACATGAGAGAAACTGGATTAGCGATTTCTAAAGATTGGGATTCTGCTCTGGCTATTCCTGAAGTTGGAAGAAACAGAGATTCACATCCTCACTTGTATAGGAGTCCACCTGAACAGCGGAAGGCTCTTGCCTCTGGTTCAGCTGAAACATTGAAGGACCATATCAAGTCAACTGCGACTGATGGTAAAATGCAAAAGTGGTTCCACGAGGGCCTTGCTGGTGAGTTTGCTTTTCCGTTGTCTTTTCTTATGAATATCCTGTTATATATAGGTTGTTTGGCATACTTGATGCTTTCTTCTTTCCTTTGGATTTATGTCATGTCATGTTCATACCCAAGCTGGTAGTTTGCCTCTGCTATATAGGCTTTCCAATGAACATATTATGAAGTTTGTCAGAACAGTGTGGAAAGCCATCATGATGAATGATTATTACAAAAATATTCACCTAATTTGTATGTCAGCGACAAGGTTTCTTTAATTTTGAAGGTCCTCCATTTTGTAAAGCAGGTTACTTTGACCTTTCAAGTCTTGATTATGTTTGATGGCTTGTTCTTACATTGTTATTTTCGCTAGTTAATGCATTATTGGTCTGCATACCTTTGACAAAGCGTTAATTAAAAGCTCTTCATCCGAAACGTTGGCCATTTTATTATTTGATCCCTTGTGGTGACGTGTTTCCCTTCTGTTCACAAAGGGGGAGGCAACGTCTTCTTTTGATCCTTTCCCGATTATGGGAGATCAAAAGAATGCTGTCTATTAACATCATCTGAGTCTACACTAAATTTTCATTGTTCTTTCATTTTAAAAAAAAAAATCTGAGTAAATTTAATTCTTGATGCTTTTTTAATGGACAACTGTAGATTCACTGAGAGTATTGCATTATGCTTGATCAATGATCATTAAGCAGTTTGCTTTTGGCACGGATCCTTTGATCCAGAATATACATCAATAGCAACCTTAGAAGACATCTAGAATAGTGGCCGTTGTTTGTCACTTTCAATAATACTTGGTGTAGCCTGAGTTTGATATAATTGTTAGCGACCAGCGCTTTCTAGCATAAAATTAACCTTTTGATGCACTCATTTATTTACACGCTCTAAGTTCGTGATGATGAGATTACATCTTTAAGTTCAACCTTGTGGACGTCTTAATTATTTGTCTTAGCTATTGCAAAGAAGAGAACTGCAGGTCTATTAGTTACCCATAATTCTCAGAATTACTAGAGTTGTTGGATTCCTGATGCAGGGCCAATGCTAAGTTCTGGGATGTGCACAGAGGTCTTCCAGTTTGATGCCTCACCAGCACCCGGAGCTATAGTTCCAGCATCGCCAATTGCCAATGTTTCTGCAGTTAACCACCAGAATGATACTAGCATCAACAAGAGGAGGAATAGAAGATTCCTTGACAAGACTCCCCGTTCCCTTGCCAGATCTGGTCTCAATGTCAGTGAGGAACGTGTAAGAAATCCCCAGAATGAGGAACTCCACGGTAACAAGTCAGTGTCTTCCATGGTGGTTTCAGTTCTTGTTGACCCCAAAGAGGTGGGAGATAATGGTGCTGTGGATGGCATGATGCAACACAAGTCACTTTCTCGGATTTTTGTTGTTGTGCTTATAGACAGCGTCAAGTATGTGACTTACTCGTGTGGTCTCCCTCGCATATCTCCCCATCTCGTGACTGCTTGATTATCGTCTACGGATGAAAATCCTTCGGCCGGCAACAAAATGTGTTCTCAGTTGAGATTTGATATGTAATATCTAACCCATACTTCAGTTTCTCCAAACGAGCAAGAATAAGAGAAAACAAGAGAAACTGGGTTCCATTTTTGTGCATATCTACATGGTTCTGTTCTACTATAGTGCCCTGAGCACAAGACCTGTACTCGTAGACATCATGTAATATTCAGATTGAGGAATCGTTTCTCTTTAGTTTTTATTCCCCACCCCCTTTGCTGGAACAAGAAAAATTTACATTTTATTGACAAGACCTCTTAGTTTTAAATCTTGTTCCTTTGACTTTGCTGCCGTTTGTTATTTTTGGAATTGATCAAAACCCATTTAGAAATGGTTTGCTAAACAGGATAATAAAGTTATGAAGAATTCTATAAATGTGAAAAAACATTCATACTTTTAAATGACTATAATAATACCTTGCTTTGCATCGAGGCCTGTCAACAGAATTCAGATGTTAGATTTTCTACATGATGCATAGTTTGATAATCGATACTTGTGGACAGAAATGAGGTGGCGTGACATGGAAAATGATAAGAGTGTCAATTCGTTAGCTTGGTCCCAGAGCAGGGCCTGGCGAGGGAAGATGTACGGTTTTACTCGTTTTATTGTCTGTTTTCCTTGGTGATGGAAATGAGATGTCTCTGTTTTCTTGTTCCTCGTTTTATTCATCAACAGAAGGCCATAACAGATTACAAGGAAATTAAATGATGGATGGATGGAGAGAAGAGGACGAGGAAAAGTAGATAGTCAAGCTCGTATTTTTATTACACTATTGTTTGTCACTATTTCTTGCAACACACGTACTGGAATTCTCATGTATGCAAAGAACATGAGAAATGAACCTATACTTCATCTATTCAACAACAATAAAACCTTATTTTATTTGATAGGTTAACTATATAGATCGCACAATTGAGTTCAATATATTAAAAACTATATTTCATCTATATATTTAAAGAGCAATACTTCATCTCTCTCTAAGAGAGCCACTACGCCAGGGACGCATGGGTAATGGTTTTATTTTTTGTATAAGCTGTTCTTGGTTTGGTCAAAACGGAACTCGTTTCATAAAATCAGTGAAAAGGCCAATATACAAAAACAAACACATGAAGGATCGAGGTGAAGAGTCTGAAGACGACACAGCATCTATTCTGAGTGAATATTTATAGCTTACGTTGGAGGTTGTGAGGGCAAATCAGGATTCACAGTTCAAGATGTCTCTCTCGTTTACGTCAACTGGTAAGCCTCCTTCCATCCTCAAAGTCAAAGATAACACTTGTCTGGGACACTTGTCCTTATTCCGTGCCTCTATCTCAAACAACTCCATCACTGAAGCTGCTATACACTTCATCTGAATGTAGGCCAATTCCTTGCCCAAACACAGCCTTGGACCAGCATGGAACACTGGATATCGAAACGGATTCTCACCTCCATAAACTCCATTCTCAATCCATCTTTCTGGTTTAAACTCACAACAATCCTTTCCCCAAACACTCTCCATCCTCCCCATGGCGTACGTATGGTAAGATATGAACCAGTTCTTCCGAATCACCGTGCCCTCCGGCAATACATCGTCGTTCAGGCATGCTTTTGTGTCCACCGGTACTGGTGGGTACAGCCTCATCGATTCCGAAATGGCTGCTTGAAGGTAGTTCATTTCTTTCAGCTCGTCGTACCCAAATGCTTCACCTCTGTTCTTCCCGTCTCGGGAGCGAATGGCTCTTAGTTCATCTCTTATTTCTTGCTTCACATATGGCCTTGAGGATAGCATCCAGAAGAACCAGCTCAGAGCAGACGACGTTGTGTCTCGTCCGGCGAGAATGAAGATGATCACAATATCTCGCAGAAATTCCGGAGAACTTCCTTCTGTTCCGATAAAACGGGATAACAAGTCCGGGTCCTGATTAGTTTCTCTGGCTTCCAATCTGCACCTTATGATCTCATCCGCGAACTTGTGTACGTTCATGATTGCTTCTCTCAGCCTCCGTTCAGATCCTACGTTCAACCACCTCTTGATTTTAAACACGCCCGGCAAAGCGTACATGAACCTCCCGGAACTCAGCTTCGTGGCATCCTCGAAAGCCGACATGAATTCCGTTCCGCCGGTAACCTCGCCGCCGAGACACGCAGGGTCGTAGTTGAAAGCGAGCTTGCAAATGTTGTCAAAAGCGAAACGCTCCAAAATGTCCTGCAGGTCCAGAACCCGGTGGGTGTCGGAGGCCCGGGAGAGAAGCGGAAGCAACCTGGTTTGAATTTCGACTTTGACATTCTCGATAACAAAGTTTCGAAGCGATTTGTTGTTGAACTCGTAGCTGGCGGTTTTCGTCTGAACCTTCCAGAGGTCGCCATCGGAGTTGAAGATTCCCGTGCCGAGGAAATCTTGGAAAATAGAAGGTAGACATAGAAACAGAAGAGGAAGAGGAAGAGGAGGGGTAGTGCAGATAGGAGATCCATGTATCGCTTTGGTAGAGAGAAGGCCAACCGGCGGGTGAGGATGAGATGATAAGGTTTGAATTTTGAGATTTATAAATAATACAATAGTACTTTTTTATACAATATTAGCACTTTTTAACCGGCAACTAAGGAGATTGGAAAATTTACCATCATTAGACCTCAATACTAACAGCTGGTGAGGTTGTTAATGATAATTGAATCAATTACTATTATGATCTGATGGTAATTTTATAAATCTTTAGAATCTATTATTTATTAATTCTTCTATTTATGATCTGATGATAAATTTTTTAATATATAAATGTATAACACAAACATGACATTGTATTGCAGAGACTGTTGGAGTACTAAATTATAATAAATAATCAAATTTAAAATGTTAGAATTTAATATGAACAATTTAAAATATAAAAATATTTTATAAGAGGGTAAATCTAAATTGTTTAAATGTTAATCCCGTGGTTAGAAAAACAAGAGGGTAGAGATAATTGTAAAGAGTCGAGAAAATCCTCTCCTGAAGTGTAGTTGGCTTGTTAAAAAATCTAAGATTGTTAGATATTTGAGGGGATTTCGTATATCAAAGTGCAGTTTAGACCTCAATATGAAACCATTCATGATATAAAATAGTGTTTTTTT